>MU551664.1:1248522-1278522 GCA_024362625.1 Silurus asotus
AAAGTACGGTAAGTTAAAGTCTCTCCACATGGAAATACTCCAGGAAAGTTTGGATACTCGAAAAAGCTAAAGAAACCATTTTGAAAACGCAGGAATGAACAAAGACTGGTGTAAAAATGACGCGTCTCCGTCAAACCTGAGGAATAAAGCAAGTGATTTATCGTAAGATGGTGAAGTTTCAGTCACGGTATGAAATAGGAAGTGATCAAGGATCATAAGAGGCTCTTAGATGCCCACAGAAAAGATGGTAAGAGATGGAGTCTGGTAGTTCATTCCACCGATGTGGAAAGAAAACATTCATGTGGGGATTTTGTGCCTGTCTGGGATGGGACCATGAGCCTTTGGCTTCCTGTGTAGATGTAGAGGAACGTTCTACAGAGCTCATAGCTGTTCAGTAGGAAAACATTAATGTCTTGAGCTTGATGCGAGCTGCGACCAGAAACCAGTGACTTCAAGATGAGAAGTCAAATGAAGTAGGCTTTTATTGTCGTTCCAACCACATACAGTACGGAACACAAAATTTACGGTTCGGTTCAATTTCGCTACAGTAAAGAGGAAGAAATGCGTAACGTAAAACGCTTTGTTGTTATTTTGCATCGATTTCTATTCGTTCATGAAGTACAGACGCCCCCTAGCTTACGTACTGGTCACGAATTTGTCCGTAAGTCGTTACCGTGTTCGTTAGCGACTACGCATATCTTCTAACGACATAAGAGCTGTAAATACTCAAACAATCAAATATACTAAAACGCATGGAAATGATCGGAATACTGCATACAATATTTTGTATTGGTAATAAAAAAAGAATAAAAATGAATAAAAACTGCGCTTCGCGTAGACTCGTTGCGGTCGCCGACTAGCTTCTCGGTCGGGATTCTTTCCGACTCCGAACAAATTTCACCGTGAGTAAAAGTTTGTTTGTATCCGCGAAAGATCGTAAAGCGTTCTGCGTTATATTCGATCAAAAGAAAATATATAATAAAATACAATACAACTTTTCTACTTATTTAACCATAATCAAACAAACGCTTTCATTCCTTCAATCCTTTCATTCGCAGCATCGAAGAATCCGTATCGCTCTCGTTGGCCAGCAGGTGGCAGCGAGTTTTACAATTTATTCTTTTTATCGACCCCTGGCATTGTTGTGTATGTTTTCGTGTTTAATAATCACAATGATGAAATAACAGTGCGAGGTGGAGACTAAACTTGCGGTTCGCCACTTAATATGTTTCTGAGTGATCTCGGATTGTTACGACGTTTAGCGCGTAAAAAAAAAAAAAAAAAGATTGCATCCAGTAAAACAGTGCAACAAAACGAAAGCCCTGTACAGTCCGCCCCCCACCCCCCACCCCCCTACGATAATTTGCTGCTCGGACAATTCGTTTGGACTAACGCAACTAACGCAAGTCGCAGTTTATCTTCTAATCCAAGGGAATCCGAGGTGGGACTGAATGTTCAGGAAGGTTAGGAATAACATCCCAAACTGTGTTTTTCACTAACAAATTTTATAAGATTTTTAAAAACACGTTGTATTATTGATTTTAAGTGATAAATAAAGCGCCAGTGAGCTGGTGGAGTTCTCCGACCAATCAGAAGGCGAGAAGCGCTGTATCTAGATAGATCACCCAATAGAATCGCAGCATCTTTGTTCCTCAATACAAAGCAGCTATCTCTCTCTCTCTCTCTCTCTCTCTCTCTCTCTCTCTCTCTCTCTCTCTCTCTTTCAGTCCGTTCTAGTAAAACCATTGTTCTTAGTTGTCGCTTTGTTTACGTCTGAAACGTGACTTTTACTGTAAAGCCTGTGTAGGGGGTTGTGGGTGGTGCGTCTAAAAATATATAGTAGCTATAAACATCCGTTTTATTACCAGTATTATTATTTATTTTTAGCATTATTAGTTTTTATAAATATATTAATATTTTAGGGGAGCATCTAAAATGTAAAAAAAAATAAACACCAATAAAAATGACACTAACCCTTTTATCCCCATATACATTTACATATAGTATAATTTATTCATTTTATTTGTCAGATTATAATTATTAAAGATAATCTGCGTTCTGACTGGCCATCTGTGCTGTCACTCAAACGTAGTTTAAACAGCAGCCGTCTTACTATTGGCTGGAAGGTGTTCCGCCTTCTTTCCAGCGTCGAACCAATCAAATGCCTTCGCGCGGAATTTCGAACCCCATTCAAACTCGTAGTCGTGATTGTCCGCGGTGTTCATCCGCCTTGTTCGAAGTAAACAAAATAGTTCCTGACAGAAAGGCACGCGGATGGCTTGAATGGTTTGTTTAGTTCGTGTGCTTGAATGTGAAATAATTTGTATTGATTTATTTATTTGATTTAAAACGAAAGTCTGTGTTGCTTAGCGGTTTGGTGTTTGGCGGATGGATACGGATCGTGCACCGTGCCCCCGGCACGCTTCGTACTGTAGTCAGTGTGAAGCGGTCGCTTCCAGAGGAGGCTCATGTCTGCCGTAGTGTCGCGTTTTTTAATGATCAATGGAATATAATTCGCCTTGAAGATCTGTTTTAATTCAGGTAACGCGTGTATGTCGTAAATCGGACGTTTTGTGCACTGTTTTTTTCCTTAAGCAAACTTAGCGGTTTTACGCCTTTTAGATCCTAACCGTTTTCCGACTGCTCTCTCCATGTGCGCCGGGATTGGTTGGTTTATCTCGCGAGCGTCTTCCTATTGGCTGGTTTCCATGTCTGTAAGACGTGCCAGTCAATCAGCGCCAAAGAGGCGGGATTTGTCGAAAAACTGGTGGTTGAAAGAACACAGGCGGTTTTATAGATGAACTGATATCGTGTTTAAAATCTATAATCAATAATCATGCGTTGTTGTATGTTGTTTATTTTTCTGACATTATAAAGAAGATTGTGATCGATGTAGGGAGCTGTGGAGCAGCACATGTTAGCGGGCTAGGTGTGGGATTCAGCCTCAAATTATAATAAGAATAAACACTTATGCATTTTAATGTTTTTTATCACTTTGTTTTTATTCATCAGGTAAGTAGATCTGGTGTAAGGAAAATGCCTTTACTCGGAAAAATCGTGGTGATCAAAAGAAACGGGACTGATGGCACCGAATTTCCCCTCACAGCATCCTGCCTTTTCGGGAGGTATGTAATAACCAATATTTGTCTTTTAATGTGTATTTATTTATATATGTAGTAATATGAAGTATTTTTTTTGTACTTTTGTTGTCTAACTTTTCATACCCAATTCTCGCATGGCTGTTTAATAGCCATGTGTCGTTAGTAAAGGAGTCGACTCACTGTGTCGAATTGAGTCGACTCTCCTACTGTCCACGATGTGTATTTGGATAATTAGTTTTTTTTATTTTGTGCTGTAATTTAGAGTTTAACAAGAAAACAAATCGAAATCAAAATCTTTTCCTTTTTAACCCCTGAGCTGCGTGAGGGTAAATCTTCCTGTTTTTGATTCTGAGCCGACACCTACAATCTGTTAGATTGTGCATAAAATACATCTTGTTTTGTTGGTTTGAAAAAATATAGTATCTGTTTATTTATTTGAAATGATTGCATATCAAAATGGTTTGATTTGAAAACTAAAAAAACTGCAACACGTTGTATGGGAGTCGATTCGTACGATTCAATTTGACTCGCTGAAAAAGAAACTTGTTTGAACACACGCGGGTTTTTTTTTTGTTTGACGTCATAAATTTTTATAGCCAATCAGCCAATCAGTTTTAGACACCACGTGACCAAGCGTTTCCAGATTCTTAATCGTTTGACACCTTTTTTTTTTTTTTTTTTTTTTTGAAATGATTTCTGCACTGTGTCCAAATACGAGTCTATAAATAAATAAAATACATACAGAAAAATCAATTTATTTTCAGGAGTCATTTGTTTTTAATCTTTGATTGTGATCAATCAATATGATTATTTTTTTTTTTAGAAATCAGGGCAGCTGATGCCTAATAGATTTAACCAATTAAATGGTAAATAAAAAAAAATATAGAAAAGCGCGTGACGCACCAAGCTGATGGTCGACCTTTGGGTGTTTTTTAAACATTGAACAGCTTTAGATTTTTTTCCGCATTATTGGCTCTATTTCAGTCCAGTATCCCTGTTTGGGTGCCAAATACAGCGATCAAATTGTTAGCCACGCCCACCATATGCCATAAAACGCAGCTCCCAAAAGGTGGTGAAAACGATAAACAGCAACTAAACTGCATGCTAAACCCTTCCCGTAAAGCAGCTCAGCCACTGCGACCAATTCGACGTCGTTTATAGACTTTGCCGCTCGTTTAAAGCCGATCGTTAAATCTTGTACGTCAAGTGGAGGCGCTGACTCGGGGATATAATGCAGCCTTTTTCTCCACCATGAATGAATAATCACTGAAACTGATGTGCTGGTTCTTTCTGATTGGTTTACAGGAAGCTTGACTGTGATATCCGGATCCAGCTTCCCCAGGTGTCTAAAGAGCACTGCAGAATCGAGTTCAACGAAAACAAAGAGGTAACAAAGAGTGTGTTGTGGGTTTTTTCTTTCTTTTTTTTTTTTTTTTTCGCCGACGTTTGTGGTAATCGAATGTATGCCAGATGCCAGCATCAGTCCGAATCATTAAAAGCCTCCTAGCTGTTATTAATCATCATCAACCAATAGAATATGCAGATGAGCCACTCGATATTTGCGTAGAACTAGTCACTTGTAAGCCCCGCCCCCTTTGAGCGAAATCTTAACAATAAACCTGACACTACCCGCTCTCTCGGGGTTACTGTCGAGGTTCCAGAGTCCGAGTGAACTCTCTGAAGTGACTCTGAATCGACTCGTCTGTATTAAGTGATTTGGAGGCTCGGAGTAAAAATGGACTCTCAATGAGACGACCCTATGATGCGTACGATCATTTGACCATTTCCACAACTGACCTTTTTGTTCTCTCTCTCTCCTCTCTTTATCTGCAAAGCTTATTTTGACCAACCTGAGCTCAGTGAACCCGACTCTCATCAACGGCACGATCCTGCAGCAGTCCGAGCGTTTAAAGCACGGAGATCTAATCACAATTATCGATCGCTCTTTCAGGTGCGTTTTTGGCAACATTCTCAGTGCAGGAATTAATAAAAAGATTTTAATAACTAGTTTGGTTTTAACTTGTTTTTGACCTGCGCAGGTTCGAGTATCCACCTGCGCCAACCCCGAAGAAGAAGCGCTTATCCACACCTGGTAAAGGAGAAGCCGTCAAGGTGAGAGCTTTATTTGGGCGAAGTGTCCAAAATGTCCTGTCGTAATGCTGTTAGAAAAAAAAAACACTTTCGGAAAAAAAAAATTTTGCGCACAAATAATTTGTCAATTAGTGGTTTTACTCTTGCCCTCCGTTTTGAATTTCCAGGTCTTGAAAGACCAGCAGGTGAAGCGCACACCTGGAACCACAGAGAAAAAGAAGTCTGAAAACGCCACAGGTGAGTTCTCCTGATCTTTTTTTTCCCCCAGATGATCTTTGTTGTATAATGACCTATGGGTTGACCTTTTTGTCCTAATTTCTTTTATTTCTTCTAGATACTTGTTTGAAAGATGGCTCCAACCTTCCCGCCCCCCTGGATCAGAGTGTTGGGGGTCAGGAAAACAAAGCGAGCACGGACAGCACCTTGTCTCCCTTCTCCGATCTTTACAACATGGTCAAACAAGATTTGGTCACCAAACCTGCGTGGAAATCTACCAGTTTCTCCGACACCCCCCTCTCTAGACCTCCGGCGGAAAAACAGGAAGTCGAAAAGGTTTCCCATGAGAACGAGAAGCCGGTGACTCCGAAATCGACCCAGAAGAAGAGAAGATCCTCTGCTGCCAAGCTTGTAGACGATGCTCAAACGGAGAACCTGTCTGCTCAGGTTAACACAGCCACGCCCGAGGGCGTCGGCACGCGCGGGTCTCAAAAGAACACGCCGCAGAAGTTCACCCCTGGCCAGGTGGCCCAGCAAATCGTCTTTGAGAGTCCGAAGACCAAGTCTCCGAGAACAAGGAGGAGCAGCGCTTCTCAAACCCCGGAGAACCAGACCACTTCCCCGAATCTTTCGGAACCAGCAGACGCTGAAGAGGCCAGTGCGAAACAGGTCACGAGGACGTCTCCGAGAACTAACGCGGGAAAACGGCTTCAAGCCCAGGATGTCTTACAGGAAGTTGTAGCCACGCCCACTTCTGACAACAAAGGTATGATGTACGTTATTTAACAGAGAATATGCTTGAACGCAATACAATTAATTACTATCTTTGTTGCTAATCTACATGTAGAACTTACGGTGACCTTTTGTTAACCCTGAAAACTGCATTTATTCATTCAAGGGAGTGTTTAGTTTTGCTTTATGTTCACTGTATTTCAGTGACTGTTAACTCTGTTAAGCAAAAGAAGCTTCACTGGAAAGGAAATCCTGTCTAGCAGACTGTTTAACACGCATTCCTTTGTAAACTTTTGACTGAACCACCTTGGTGTCCGTGTCCAGCAGGTGATGGCAAGGCCTCGAGTAAGAAGCACAAATGTGACGACCTACACCTTCCAGCGGCCAAGAGAAAACGAGTGTCTTTTGGTGGACAGCTGAGCCCTGAACTGTTTGACAAGCGTTTACCGCCTAATTCCCCTCTACGCCGAGGGGCAACTCCCGGGAGACGCAGCCTGGGGTTCACTCAGAAATCTCAGTTTCTACTCAGAAGAGCCTCCACTATCGGGCTGATGGTAAAGTTCGAAAAGGGGCACTTGTAGTGTTTTGTTTTTAGGTTCATTTTATTCAGGTTTCTTAAGTGCCTCTGCTTCTCTTGTCTGTAGGGTTACCAGCTTGATGAGGATATTGCCGAGAGCCCTGTAAGGAACGCCTCGCCAAAACCATTGGCTTCCCCTGTCAAGACGCCCAAGACTCCAAAAACTCCCTCCCCTGCCAAGACACCTAAGTCTCCAAAAACTCCCTCCCCTGCCAAGACGCCCAAGACTCCTTCCCCTGCCAAGACGCCTAAGACTCCAAAAACTCCTTCCCCTGCCAAGACGCCCAAGACTCCTTCCCCTGCCAAGACGCCCAAGACTCCTTCCCCTGCCAAGACGCCCAAGACTCCAAAATCTCCTTCCACTGCCAAGATACCCAAGACTGCTACCACTCCCAAGACTCCGAAGAGTCCATCATCGGCCAAGACTCCTTCCTCTGTCAAGAAGTCTTCAAGCCCAAAGGCTAAAACTCGCCAACTTTCCAGTACCCCTCCATCCTCATCAAACCAGTCAACCCCTAAATCCTCAAAGCGATCTAGTCTATCAGTGAAGTCGCCCTCTATGAGTGAAGCCTCCCTTCTCAAGACGCCTACGATGCACGGCCGATTTTCGGTTTCCCGAATCAGCACCCCGTCTCCAATCCCCGTTCAGGAGAAAGAAGAGTCTGTACTTGTAGACCAGCCTCGGGAATGCGTGACCCCAAGGGCCACAGCGAGACGAAACAGCATGAAGGCGTCTGCACGGAAGACCCCGAAAAGCGTTATGAAGAGTGCACGTGACGTCGTGCGATCGCGGCGAAGTGGAGCTTCACGTGCTAACTTAAAAGGTACGTTTGATGTAGGAGGTAGAATTATTTGTTGTTGGTTTTTTTTTATTATTATTGTTAAATGTCTTTTTTAAATCTCCCTTTGGTTTTGTTTGAAGTTGTCAGTTCTTGGGCTGACATTGTGAAGTTCGGACAAGCCAAACCTCAAACGGAAGGTGGTACTAAGAAGACGGCAAGCAAGAAAGCAGCAGTCAAGCAGACCAAAGTGGCCAAACCAAAGGTAATTTTGCTGCTTTGCTTAGTTTTTTTGTTTTTTTTAAAGGTTTTGGATTCTTTCATTGTTAAGTTGATTTATTTTATTATTGTATATCTGCCTTGCAGACTCCTGCCCACAGACTGAAAGATCTCACAAGTACTGGGCATGCAGATTCTCCAGCCAGTATAGTTGTAGGCAAAGCTTACTTGAGACCGACTCAGCGTGTTGGTGCTGCCCCTAAAGTAGTATGCAACGTCGCTTTGTTTAAAAAGGACATGAAAATGGATGAAGATTTTACCGGTGTGTGTTTTTTTTAATTATTTAAAAAAAAAAAAAAAAATTTTTTTTATTTATAACTTCATCTTTGTTCTTAATCTAGATTAAATGTAAATATCTAACGTTTCAAAGAAACCATCATACTCGAATTTATTTGCATAACAAACGTATTTGTGTGTTTTTGACGTGATAATCTTACATTTAATTCTTAACTTTGACACGGTAAAACCTGCAGAAACCTAATTTATTTTAGGCTCAATTGTCACTGTTAGCTAATCACTGACTTGACCCACTGTAAAGTGGGCGGGGCTAACCGGTTTACATTACGTCATCTACTGATCGTAAAGCAAACCTTACCTTAAAATGACTGGACAGTCTCCAGTATATTGGTACTGTGCTAGACGAGGGTCTCACGGATTTCTGAAATCTTGGCTCGTTTGCAGGGGTGTCGGATATCTTTAAAACTCCCGCTAACAGACGGAAGAGTGCTTTTACAAGGACCAATCAGTGTCCAGCAAGTCCCCCTGGTGTCGCTGAAATGACTGAAACGTCCATAATGAACACACCAGAAGAATCTGGTAAGTCTTGGTTCCTTATTTATTGTAGGGTCCCCAAAACTACGGCCCGTGGGCACATTTTGAACGGCTCTCTGAACAATGGCAGTTAAATTTTGAAAACATGGTTTTAATAAAAAAATATATATTTTTGCTCATATAACTGTATTTAATAATACAAGGTTGTCTTTCGAATTAAAATATCAAATGAAATATAGAGGTGGAGGCACCGATAGTCGATCGCTGTAACTATCAGCAAAAATACACACCGCTAGTTTTTCCAGGTTCCGGTCTGCTGTTGTTACAAGAGCGGCCACTAGAGGCGAATGACCGACACCGCGTGTTGTGTGCTGCATGGAGAGCGCATTAATATATTTATCTTTTTTTAATTTATTGAAAACAGTATTGTAGTTGGGTTTTTTTTTTTTTCATACATTGTCTATTTAAAAAAACTGGTAGATTTAATCAGTTATAAGTAAATACAATCTAATCAATAGCAATGAATTAGAAAAAATAAAGAAATTATGTGGCCCTCACTGAAAAAAATTTTGGGGACCCCTGTTTTAACTCTTTAATAAGTTTATTTTTGCCAGAATAAACACGTTACATTTTCCACATACAGGTGAAATGGTGGTCTCTCCCATGAGTCTCGCGTCCACTGCCAAACCGGGGCGCTACAACAGCGAAGCCGTAACCAGACTCCTCCAGGGCAACCAGGATGGAAGTTTAATCGAAGAAATGGACATCTCTGCAGCTCATTATTCATCTCCCAGCATGCCCAGTGAAGATCAAACCAAAAACAAGAAGGTCGTACCCACTCGAACACCACGACAAAAACCAGCCCCGACAGAATGCCTTACAGGAGTCAAAAGACTCATGAGAACGCCTAAGCAGAAACCAGAGCCTATCGAAGATCTAAGAGGCAAATTGCTCAAGACACCCAAAGAACCAAAACTACCTCAGGAAGAGAGTTTGGAGGGTGTTCAAGAACTTTTTAAGACCCCTAAGCGAACGGAAACCTCATTAGAGGTTAAGAACAGTCCTGTAGTGTGTGCTGTACGCTTGCAGAGACTCGACAAGACCGAAAAGAATAAGCAAGAGGAGGACCTTACTGGAGTGAAACGATTGATGAAAACTCCCAAGCAGAAGAAACAGGTGATCGAAGAAGACCTCACTGGCATACAGCAGATGATGAAAACGCCCAAGTTGAGAAGGCAACCGCTTGAAGAGGACCTCACTGGCGTTAAGCAGATGATGAAGACCCCCAAACAGAAGAAACGGGCGGTTGATGAGGACCTCACTGGCATTAAGCAGATGCTGAAAACCCCCAAGCTGAAGAAACAACCAGTTGAGGAAGACCTGACTGGCATTGAGCAGTTAATGAAAACTCCCAAGTTGAGTAAGCAGTTGGTTGGGGAAGATCCCACTGGCGTTCAACAGAAGATCGAAACCCCCAAGCAGAAAAAACAACCAGTTGAGGAAGATCTCACTGGTGTTAAACAGCAGGTCAAAACCCCCAAGCAGAAGAAACAACCAGTTGAGGAAGACCTCACTGGCATTCAACAGAAGATCGAAACCCCCAAGCAGAAGAAACAACCAGTTAAGGAAGACCTCACTGGCGCTCAACAGCAGATGAAAACCCCCAAGCAGAAGAACCAGCTGGTTGAAGATTTAGTTGGTGTGAAGCGCTTGCTGCAGACCCCCAAGGAGAAAGGAGAGCCAGTCGAGAACGACTTTGGAATCGATCATTTGATGAAGTCCCCCAAGCAGAAAAACGATGAATTGCTGGGTTCCACCGTCGTTTGTGGGGTTTTCTCCGTGGAAGGTGAGTTCCTACACTGTTCTTTCCAGGCACAATTGTTTAGCTCTTGTTTAAAATATTTTGTAGAAGAATATTCTCTAAAACTGGGTTCATCTGTTCTTTTAAAGATACCAGCGAGGAGAAGGAGAACATCTGCCCAGCTGAGGATGTGAAAAAGAATGCCCAAGCAGCTGTTGTTCTGCAGATTGAGGCTGAAGAAGCAAAAAATTCTTACCAGGAAATGGACCTGGTCACCTCTCATGAAGCGATGGTGGTCTGCACTTCTGAAATTATGAGCATGGCTGTAGAGTCCACACCATCTGCAGGATTCCAGCAAGAGGAGCAATGCCACAGATCCCCCCCTGCGAAGAAGACGAGGCGTGGTGCTCAAGTTAGAACTACCCAGAAATCCCAGAAAAGTCAAGAACATCTGGTGGATTCCGATTCCCTTTCTGCTACAGTTTCAGGAACTGAGGAGGAACCTAGCGTTGATTCCGCAACATCTGTTCCTTCTGTGCGAGCAAGGAGAGGCAAGTCCTTTGTTGAACTTCTCAAGGACGCTCCTGTACAAAGTCCTGCTCGAAAATCGAGCAGAGGAAGAATCGCCAAGGAGCGGGTCGAGGTTCAGAAATCATCTCAGTCCTCTTCAGAAGATGAGCAAGCAGCACTTAAACCCAGGAGAGGAAGAAACGCTGGACAAAATGTTCAAGTTTTGCTGGTTGCTGACTTGAAGGCTTCTGCAGAAGCAGTACTCACCGTGAGCTCTCCAGCTCCTAGAGCCAGGAGAGGCATAAAAAATAAACATGAATCGGAGAAACCACACGAGCCGGAAACTCTGCCGAAAACTTCGGTCGAGGAAGTTGCCGTGGCGTCAGAGAGTTCTGAACTTCAGCAATCAGCCGAGATCGAGGCTCCCGCTAAGTCCAACACCAGAGCAAGGAGAGGCAGGACAACAAGAAAGGAACCCTCACCGGTTGCAGAAGTTGAGGAAATCTTTGAGATTCAAATCCAAGACGTTGTAGTGGAGACTGAAGCAGTTGTGCCAGAGAGTTCTGCAGCAGAAAGTCAGAAATCTACCACAAAATCCAGAAGAGGAAGGCCAGCAAAGAAGGAAATGCTAAAGGCGCCTCTAATTGAGGAATCTCTCGAACCCTCCACCGTCGTCGTGGAGTCGGACGACAAGAGCTCGTGTATCGTGGCGGTTGATGTAGTTGAGCCCCAAGTACCAGCAAGTGCTGAAGTTCAGTTAGGAGAACTTTCCAACTTGAAAACAAGAAGAGGCAGGATGACAAAGAAGGAGACCCCAGTTGAAGAAACATCAAACCCCGCTCCAGATTCTGAGGTGATGCCCGAAGAGCCCGTGGTGAAGCCAAGACGAGGAAGGAAGGTGGCTTTAAACAATCAAGCAGTGTTTGACAAGTCCAATGTCCAACCTCATGCGGTTGAATCTGAGGCTAAACCAGAAGCTCCAGCGGTCCGGTCCGGCCGAGGTGCCAGAAACAAGCGGGACGCTGCGAATGGTCCCGCTCCAGAATCCATTGCGACAGTTGCTGTGATTGAGGAACCAGCAGAAGAACCGGTGGTGAAAACTGTCCGAGGAGGCAAGAGGACAAAACAGCCCAAAGCTCAGGTCTTAAATGAACCTCAGGATGAAGAACAAAACAAAACCGGTGTCGACTCAGAGGAAAACGCTCAGCACTCGGAGGCCCCTGAAGAAAAACCAGTCAGAGGAAAGCGCACAGCTGCTGTCAAGGCTGAAGCAGAAGCTCCAGTTAAGAGAGGCCGTCACGCAGCTAGCGCCAAAGCTCCTCCTCCAGTTGTCAAGCCCAGCCGTGGAAGAAACGCCGCGGCAAAATCTCAGCCAGAACTCGCCGAAAAAGATGTTGTGGAACCCGTCAACAACGAAACAAAGGTAGCAGAGTCCATCAGTAAAGAAACCGACTCTGATGGACCTAGCAGTAAGGCGGTACCTAAGAGAGGTAGAGGAAAACCCATCAAGAAAGCCGTGCTCCCAACTAAGGACACCTCAGTCGATGAAGATAAAGAAGAACCTGAACTGCAGAAGTCTAAGACGAAAGAAAAACCAGAATCTAAAGACGATGCAGAGGCCAAGCAACAGTCACATCCAGCAGTCAGAGGGCGCAAAGCAAGAGGAGCAAAGAAACTAGAAGAACCCGAGCCGGAGGCACCAGTTGCTGAAGAAAACGTTCAACCAGTCCGGAGAGGAAGGGCGGCCCCTTCGGTAGTCTCTCAGAATGTCGAAGGCCCAAAGAGGGGGCAGAAAAGGAAGGTCGTGGAGGATGTCACCGAGGAAACGCAAGATACAGAGTCCTTACCGAAGAGGAAAAGGGGCAGAGGAGCTGGAGCAGAAGGTCCAACAAACGAAGCAGCGCCAGCCAAAGGGGGGAGAACGGCGACGAAGGAGGCAGAAGAAACTCCCGAAGTGGAAGCAAAAGCCGTCGCCCCTAAAAAGGAAGACAAACCCGTAAGAGGTCGGAGAAAAACAGCTCCGGAAGACGTTCCGGCTCAGGACCCGGTCTCGGGTGAGTTCTCCACGAAGCCTGAAAAGTTTGCAGAAATGCTAATTCTTTTAACCGATTAAAATCCTATTAATGACCACGATTGTTCCGTTCGCAGAGACGAGCGCTCGCCGAGGAACCCGAGGGCAGAAGAAAGCCGAGACGGACGTCCCTCCAGCTCCCGTCAGACGGACGAGAAGGAAATAAAGCACTGATCTTCAGATGTAAATAATCTGCAAGAAAGAGGGGTTTTATATATTTTCGCTGGCTTTTTGTATCGATTTATTATTTTTTTATCCTCATTAATTTGTTGAAAAAAAAGCATTGTTTTTAAAAATCATTTGGATTTATTTTTTTAAAGCTTGAAACATTTGGGGGCATTAAATGCAGTTTTATCAGGATTGTTATGGGGGGGGTTTCCCTCCATCTCCTTTTATAGCCACTCTGCTGTTTCTCTTCTTGTTTGGGGTGGAGACGTTTCATTTTATGTCCTTGTGTCAATCATATGCTCTTTTTTTTTTTTTTTTTTTTTTTTTTTTCAAATTCTTTTCTTTATTATTCAAATTCATGTATTTTAAGCATTTATCTGTATTTGCAGTTTTTTCGGGGGGAAAAAAATCTTCATAATAAACAGTCTGAAGATTGGAAAATGGTGTGGTCACTTTATTCTGTGTGTGATGGAGTGTTTGAATAAACTCCAGATTTGACTTTTATTTTATTCAAGTTTTATAAAAGTTTATTATAAAAAAAATGTATTGCAAAATCTGCTGAAACAAAAATGTACGAATTTCCATCATCCCATTGTTTTAAGAAAAATACATTTTTTAGCTGTTTTAGCTCCATACATGTAAATTACATTTATATAAATTTATGGAAGTTTAAATTTATTTATTTTTATTATTAATTTAAAGAGGTTTCTACGTCTATTCCAACGTTTGACCTGTAGGTGGCGATGGTGCGCATTGGTGAAAAAAATTCACCCGCCAACAAGCCGAAGAAGAAAAATAAATTTGTCGCAGAAGAAGAAGCTCGCCTTGGAGGAGGAAGTTAAATCTGACCCGGAGGGAGATTTGATTTTTTTTTTCCTCCTCTTGTTGAGAAGCACGATGGAGGCTGATCCGGACATCCAGACCTTACCGAGAGGATTTCACTGTAAACTGTGTGACGTTCAAATCCCCAACGGTGCGTTCGTGATATTTCTCCATGAGTAATTTGTATTAGCGGGAGCTAGCCGCGTTAGCATTCCTCTGTGGGAAACGTTTTGAGCGCGTTGTGATCTGGAATAACTGAAGCAGCGTGTTGGCTAGAATCTAAAAACAATTACATTTATACATTTCTGTTTATATAATGAACGGACCACAAATAAAGCAGCGTGTTTATTTAGGTGGATTTTATTCGCATCTGAACCAATTTTATTTAAGTTCTGTTGCGGTTCAACTTTTCACGGAGGAGTCGGTTCATTGAGTCGGTTCTTTTTGGTGAATGTTGATGTGCAGTCGTGTGTCGCGAGCGCCTGTCTGTCTGTCTAACAAACACAAACACCTATCTGTCTGTCCGTCCATTATAACCCCTGCCTGTCTGTTTAACTGTCTGTCCGTCCAAAATAACCACCAGTCTGTCTGTCTGTCCAACATAATCATGTCTGTTTGTCCAATATAATCATCTTTTTGTTTGACTGTCTGTCTGTCCAATAGAACAACCCTGTCTGTCTGTCCAACATAACCATTTTCTTTCTGTCTGTCCAACATAATTTTCTGTCTCTGTCCATCATAACCACCTCTCTGTTCAGCATAAACATCTGTCTGTTTGACTGTCTGTCTGTCCAATATAAAGCCCTGTCAACATAATCTTTCTGTCTGTCTGGCCAACATTAACCCCCTGATTGTGTGGTTTACATAATCAGTGTCTAGCTGTCTGTCTTACATAACCACCTGCCTGTCTAACATGTTTACCTGTCTGTCTAGCCTGTCTGTGTCAACCTAATTGCCTGTTATCTAACCTGTCTTTCCAACATAATTATCTGTCTGTCTGGCCAGCATTACTGTGTGTCTAACTCCTCCCTCTCTATAACATGTCTGTCTCTCTCTGTCTAAGCTGTCTGCCTGCCTAATGTCTGCATACCTGTCTGTCTGACATGTTTCAGGGCCGACTTTAGAAGCGCACAAGAAGGGGAAGAAGCATCAGAACCTGTGCAGGCTGCGCTCCAAGAGGAAAGCTCAGGAGCAGAACAGCGTCTACGTCAGCGGCTTCAAACCCAACGTATCCACGTGTGACCTGACGGAATATTTCCAGCAGTTCGGACCCGTGGCTGAGGTCATCGTGGACAAGGAGCGGGTCTGTGTGTGCCATTTCATTTAAGCACAACCCTTTAATGGAACGGTCCCAGTGCTGAACCCTGAGGAACTTCCCATTGATCCCCAATGTGTGCTTGTGTGTGTTTCCAAACAGAGTCTGTATGCCATAGTGGAGTTTGTGGAGACCGCGAGCACCGAGGCAGCGTTGGCTCAGCTGCAGCACCGTCTGGACGGATTGAAGCTCCGTGTCAAACCCAGAGAGAAGAAGGGGTTCAAGTTGTCCAGCAAGGAAAAACACGACCATGGCAAAGCTCACATCAGCCTGGAGAAGCTCAACTTTGAACTCTGCCTTACATCTTCTGTAAGCTTCCTGACTCTCTCTCTCTCTATCTCCATTCCACACACAAACATTTGTTCATCCATCTCACATCGGTTACTCTCTCCCTCAGGTGAACGAGCAGATGCAGAAAATGGTGGAGATCTTCCAGCTGAGCGAGAACGACACGAAAGCGAGGAACCTCTTCGTCCAGCTCCTGCAGGAGGTCTTCATCGAGTTCCTGCCAGGTCACCATAAACCTCACGTCTGTCCTATAAACGATCGGGAAGTAAACGTTAGAGCTGAGGGACATTTTACAGTCGTATCACAAAAAAAATAAAAAATTTGTAAAATGATTAATAATTTCAATAAATATTTAAAATAATTAGTTCGAGAGACGTTGAGATCAATTCATTTGCGCTGGGAAAAAAAAAACCCTGGTAATCCTGAAAACGGCGGAACAAAAGTCCAATAAATATTTGAGATAAGGTACACCTGGTTCCAAGGTTTTTATTTATTTTATTTATTTATTATAAGATTAAACAACTTTTATAATAAAAAAAAAATAAAAAATACATAAAATCTATTTAATGTCTATCAAAAATCTATCACTAGAGGTCGCTGGAACTTTCGGTTATTGGCAACAATCCATACAGATAGTTTTGCCGGGTTTTCCGGTCCACTGGGATTGAGAGTGACCCCTAGAGGCAAATCACTCATTTCACATGCTCATATTGATTTCCTTTAGCACATGTTCATGTTTCAATAACCCCCCCCCCATACCTGACTATCGTTATCTGTAAAATCCTCTATCAGTCGACTTGTGTACAGAGGAATCCTGGGAGCCAGACGGACAGGGGTGTTATGGTATGATTGTGTTGCCGTGCTGCTCATCATGTTCAGTACGATTCCCTCTCCGTGTGTCCTGCTGTACATTTCCACCATTCCGGCATGTTGAACTGTCGATCGCTGCCTGTGTGTCAGTCGATTTGATCTCTCGCTTATCCGCCGTCCTCTGTTTATTTTCCCTCAGATTGCCGGGTCGTACCTTTCGGCTCGTCCGTGAACACGTTCGGCGTCCACTCCTGTGACCTCGATCTCGTCCTGGACCTGGAGGACGCCAAAGCTTTCCAGAAGCGCAGCAGGAAGTCTGAACAGGTCCGTGATTACACAAGATAAAAAAAAATGGTTTATATATATATATATTTTAAAAAAAAACAAGATAAAGATGTGGTATTTTCTCCTCATGGTGGTGAGCAGACCGGAGAGAACCAGTCAGAGGACGGCCAGTCGGAGGACTCCATCCTGTCCGACATCGACCTGGCCACAGCCTCCACTGTGGAGCTGCTGGAGCTGGTGGCAGCTATTTTAAGGAAGTGCACGCCAGGAGTACACAAGGTCCAGACGGTGAGCAGCGCACGCCTCCCCGTGGTCAAGTTCAGCTATCGGCAGCTCAACCTGCAGGGGGACATCACCATCAACAACAGGTACAACGTCCTCCATCCATCATTCATTCATCCATCATCATTTATTCATCATTCATTCATTCATCCATCATAATTCACCAATCATTCATTCATCCATTATTATTTATTCATCATTCATTCATGAATCCATCCATTCTTCCCTTATTCATCCATCACCATTCATCATAATTCATGTATTCATTATTCATCTATCCGTCATTCGTTCATCTTTCCTTATTTATTTATCACCATTCATCCATCTATCATTCTTCTATCTATCATTTATTAATTCAGCCATCAGAATTTGTGTTCATCATTCATTCATTCATCTATGCATCTATCATTTATTCCCCATCATTCATTAATTTGTCATTCATCAATCCATCATCATCCTCCCTCATCCATCGTTCATCCACAGTTATATGCAGGCATCAATAATCTTTAATTATTCGTTCGTCATCGTCTATTTATAATCCATCATCATCATCTTAACCATTTATTTGCAGCAGGAAGGAAAGCAGGACATTTTTGCTTTTATTTATTTATTTTTAACTCGTTTTCATTAAAAATCCTTCTACCATTTGACCTGATTTTATTTATTATTATACTGATTATTATTATTATAATTTTTTTCCCACCTTGTCGAGTTCTTTTGATCGATTTTAACTTCTTTTATGACCGCCTTTAAAACGATTTCATTTCAGGTCTTTCCCAAAGTCGTTCGTTTGACATTTGGACTATTTTGACTCTTTATTATTGATCTTCTGACTGCAGGTTGGCGGTGAGAAACACGCGATTCCTCCAGCTGTGCTCAGCGCTGGACTCCAGGGTGCGTCCTCTCGTGTATTCTGTACGATTCTGGGCCAAACAGAAACAACTCGCAGGTACCGGATAAAAACACACAAACACACACACACACACACACACACACACACACATTCTAAAGATTGTAAGATTCAGCGATTCGCATCGGTGCATAAAAGCTAGTGGCATGAATGATGAAGGATGTAGATCGTCCACCAGGGGGAGCTCAGATCACTGCTGTTCATTACACTGTTCACACTTCATGTGGATAGTTTTTTTTTTTGTTTGTTTATCCAGAATGTTACATAGAATAAATACACCTTATAGCCAAAAGTTTGTGGACACCTGACCATAAGATCCCAATACTTTTGTTCACATACCGTATTTTATATGTATACACGTCCAAATTGTGCTTCACCGGATTATTGTTTATCGTTTGTCCCGCGAATTTGTTTCCTTTCGCAGGGAATCCATCGGGCAGCGGGCCGCTGATGAACAACTACGCTCTGACGCTGCTGGTCTTCTTCTACCTGCAGAGCATCACTCCACCTGTACTGCCTTCAGTGGAGCAGCTCAAGAACCTGGCGTGTATGTAGAACCGACCCGATCAGCATCGATGCAGGCTGCATCACACTCCGAGATTTAAATACTACACATTTAAACCTTATGCTGTAATAATGAGCGCTCTTGGGGGCGGGGCTTGTGTAAAACAGAGTCTAACAGAGAGGAGGTTTTTCTAAATAAATTGGGATTAAATGTGGAATGGGATGAAGCACACACCAATCTCAATTTCGGGGGGTCCGCAAACTTTCGCATTCATTTACACCTTAAAAAATTTCCATATTAATTCCGCTTGTTTCCATGGTGTGTGTTTAAACTGAAGAGAGTAATAGGAGAAAGGAATTGATCCTTCATCTGATCTGCTTTGTGTAGGCGAGGAGGAGGAGTGTGTCATCGACGGATGGGACTGCACCTTCCCCAGCCAGCCGATCAGCGTGCCTCCTAGTAAAAACACAGACGACCTGTGTAAGTGTTAATCATTACCATCCATCATGACCCAGGATTCGCACAGGGTTGAATCACTCAAATCCGACTCGGAGCTGAAACCATGACCGTTTTTTTTTTACTTCCGGGGGTCTTGATTGTGCACTCGGGTTCCACAGTTGCATTTTAAAGCATGTGCTAGCACACGCAAACCAAGTCTCATCTTTTACATCTGACCAGGTAGATGTTTCATCCTGGCCAGAGGCACAAAGTGATTATATTACGGTCAGCTAAATAATCAGATTATTGGTGGGAATGAATAGGATTAAACAGATTATCTGTGAGATAGGGCGGGGTTAATCTGATTATCTGTGAGCGAGAGTGGGTTTAACCAGATTATCTGTGGGAGCGCATGGGATTAATCTGATTATCTGTGGGAGTGGGTGGGATTAATCTGATTATCTGTGGGAGTGGGTGGGATTAATCTGATTATCTGTGGGAGTGGGTGGGATTAATTTGATTATCTGTGGGAGTGGGTGGGATTAATCTGATTTGTGAGTGTGGATAGGATTAATTTGATTATCTGTGGGAGTGGGTGGGATTAATCTTATTTGTGAGTGTGGATAGGATTAATTTGATTATCTGTGGGAGTGGGTGGGATTAATCTTATTTGTGGATGATATTAATCTAATTATCTATGGGAGTAGGGGTGATTTAATCTGATTTGTGGGTGTGGATGAGATTAATCTGATTACCTGTGAGTGTGGGATTAATCACATTATCTGTGGGAGTGGGCAGGTTTAACCAGATTATCTGTGGGAGTGGATGGGATTAATCTAATTATCTGTGGGAGTGGGCAGGTTTAATCTGATTATCTGTTGGAGCGGATGGGACTAATATGATTATCTGTGGGAGTGGGGGCAGGTTTAACCAGATAAAATGTGGGAGTGTGGGATTAATCAGATTATCTGTGGGAGTGGGGCAGGTTTAACCAGATTATCTGTGGGAGTGGATGGGATTAATCAGATTATATGTGGGAGTGTGCAGGTTTAATCTAATTATCTGTGGGAGTACGTGGGTTGATGATTTGGCTCAGGAGAGAGTTTGATATTTCAGTCATAGGATGTTCTTCTGTCACACACATATATATGCTTGCTGAACATCTCATTCTAGATGTTTGCCCTTTTGTTGTTTAATCTGTAGATCTAGGGCATTGATATGGAGATAAGTATTCATGCAGCTTTACTGAGATCAAGAACTGATGTTGGGATGTCGAGGCAGCTCCACTTCATTTTATAGGTGGTTAGTGGGGTTGAGGAGGTCAGGGCTCTGTGCAGGACACTGAAGTTCTTCCACTCCAACCTTCACACCAACCATGTGTTCATGGGGCTCACTTAGTTCACCGGAGCATTTTTCATGCTGGAACTGTATTTGAGCCTCTACGTTCTTGGGAAAAATGTTACAGTATATATAGAGATTTTTAATACAGTTTTAGTCCACATAATGGTTATGATGACCAGGGCCTCAGATACTTCATGTCAAGGGTAACTTTCTCAAGGAGCAGATGAGATCAGCGAGAATTCCTTACAGTTCGGGGTAAAAAGATCTCGGACACACTCAAGGTTGAACTTTTCATGTAGGTTCTCCCATTGTTTCTGTTTCTAATAGTCTTATTTCCCCTTCCTCCCTGTCAGGCACCTTACTTTTTGGTTTCTTTAAATTCTACTCCAATTTTGATTTTCCCGGATCGGTGGTGTCCGTGAGAGACGGCCGGACTCTTCCCATCACGGAGTTTCAAAGCAGAGATGAGGAGATGCCTGATACTTCAGAGAGCTCAGACTCCACCAGGGAGAAACCCAGTGTGCGCCCTAAACTGGGACCCGTAAACATTCTGGACCCGTTCGAACTCCACCATAACGTAGCTGGCAACATCACCGAGCGAACACACAAGAATCTGGGCAGGGAATTGTGCGAAGCGGAGAAGTACTGCCGGAGCCTGCAGTACCAGCGCAAGTCGTCCAAAGGCAAGTCCTGGGGGTTGGTCAAGCTTTTCGCACCTCACGTCGAGGGCTCGCAGGATGTCACGGAAAAAGCCACGGAAGTCATCATCGCGTTCAGGGAAGCGATTTTGACACAGTCTTTCCGCACAGAGCTGAGTTCTGCAGGAGAGGCATTTCAAGTCGTTTGGTTCAAGAAGATACTCTCCATATTGGAAATGGTTTTCAACGACATTCTCAAGTGTACACCTTCTGACTATGTTGAGATCTGTCAAGATCAGTCCAAGGAAGAGGAAGTGAACAATAATCTTGAGCTGACATCTCAGTCTGGGAAAAAGAGACCCTTGTCCACGGACGAGGCTCCATCCTCGTCTTCCGCACCCCAGGGAAAGAGGATGAGACTGGAACCTTCAGCAGATTATCCAGAGGAGGCTCACTGGACCTGGACACAGACACACCCGGTGTGGGCCGGGCGACGGAAGATCCGAAGAGTTTTGCTCAAAACGAGTGACGAGGCCTCGAAGCCGGAGGGGGGCTGCAGCAGCATCGAGAGCAGGGTGACGCAGTATATCATTGACAACGACTCAAGCCCCAAGGAGAAGCTGGTGTTCAGGGTGGACGCGGTCCTGGCGGGGAGCGACGAGTGCACTAAGGCCGTGCTCAAGTTCAAAGCGAGTGACGATCCTGCGGGACATTTTCAGGACTTTTTCCATTTTCTCGATACTTTCTTGACCAAGATGGTGGAAACTTTGCTGGCGAAATCCGAATAATCATTTTCAGAGTTTGAGTTTGTTCTTCCTGCACGTTTATTTCACGAATTAAAGAAATGTGTTTGACCTTAACTTAATTTGTACGCAGGACACAATAGATAACAGGAAATATTTGCCATAGTTTGGTTGACTTCTGTTTTTTTTTTTGCTCCTTATTTGTATGATGTCCACTAATTTTTTTGAACTTCAGTGTTTATTCAAAGGTTTGAAAAAAGAAAATGTGTTTTGGTTTGTAGTATATTTCTGTTTTTGTAAGTGCAGGTTATTAAACTTGGAGCTACCAGTTTGCGTTCTTCAGTTTCTGTTTTAAACATCTTTCATTCACGCGGTCATGAACGTGCCATAAAGCCTGTCCATCGTTTCTCTCGGGATTTTCCGTGTTCGATCAATGATTCTTGAAACATTTCAGACGGGGATTTAGAAGCTTGCTGAACCCTTTTAGACAAGTCTACCCTTTTGTTTAGCTCAGTTTTGGACCCACTAAATCAGGGGGTCTCTAATCTTTTCCACTAAGGGCTGATGTGGGTGCAGGTTTTCATTCCAACCAATCAAAGACTTGTACTCAAAGCACCAAATTGAAACTGCTCTAGTAAAAAATGCACAAGTTGGGTTGGTCCTGTTCGTTTGTTCCTTATATTTGTAAGTTCATCTCTAATAAATGAGCCGGTGACTATTGCGGCGAGAAAAACATCCTTGGTAGGAACCAAACTCAAAAGGGGAGCCCATCCACAGAGTTAAATGGAACCTGGTGTTGTGCCTATCGCACACTGTTGATGTTAACTACATTTCAATTTGCGGCATTCAGCAGAAGCCCTTGTCCAGAGCGACGCACAAAAGTGCAGTCAAAATCCTCAAAGTTCTTAAGTTGCTCAGTAACTTCATGTATT
The DNA here is from genome assembly GCA_024362625.1 of Silurus asotus. NCBI lineage: Eukaryota > Metazoa > Chordata > Actinopteri > Siluriformes > Siluridae > Silurus > Silurus asotus. The sequence continues at coordinate 1,270,928 of MU551664.1, forward strand.
CTTAGGCTGTTAATGTGGAACCATTCTCAGCTGAGCATGGTGGCCTCCAATCAAAGAAAACCCCATCCAGAGGCAGGGGATGAACCAGTCAGATCCGAGGAGAGGAAATCCCACCGATTATGAATAAGATTTGTCTTGTTAAACACTTATCCCCCTTCAGGTTTGAGGATCGATTTGTGGGCATGACTCGCTGAAACAGGTTGTGGTTGACGAGATTTACCCTCTAAGATAAGACAGGATCCCTGACATGACCAAAAATGATCCAACGAGTCCCTGACTCACTCGTCGATTGAAGGTGGAGCAATTTTCCAATTTAATTTTTAAATCGTCTAAAAACGCTCAGCGTCCCCACTTTTGTGTTCAATCGTTTCCCAAAAGTCGTTCGTCCACATCGAAACGTCCGAAAACGCTCTCGTTCCTGTACACGCAAAACCGTAAGACAGTTCGGCCGCCATCGTATCCGCCTACCGTTTAAATACTTTCCGGTTCCTTCCCAGTCCGCTCTTCAGAGGGAATTCCAAGTCAGCTGCTGATTTACTGAGCTGAACAGCAGCTTGGAAATGAAAGAAATAGTCTGCTGATGAGGGGCGGTTTATTGTCCTGCCATATCCATTTTCCTGCTCGTGGTAGATCAATCGATCGTAATGAGTAGACCGAAATGTTGCCTCAATTCCTCTTTTCAGAAAACCGAACAGATTTCACTCTCGGTATTTGAATCCTGACGGATTTTTTTTCCACGGTGTCGGATTTTCCTGAACTCCGTAAGTAGGATGTTCGGCTTGTGAACTCCTTTGCTGAACTCCTTCCCAGCAAAGACGAGGATTCCTCGTGATGGATGAGTGTAATTACAGATAGGGATGTTCTGTGTTGTTCCAGATGTAGTGTGCTGGCATTGGAATAAGCGGCCCCCAGACAGGCTCGCTGATTAACATCACCTCGTTTCATTTCGATCTGAGCTGACGTGATGAGTCGGGACTGCATTAGGATGTAGAGATGGAGACAGGGAGAGAGATAGAAACCAGTGCTGAGTGATCAGTGCTCTGCTCCAGGGTTGGGGTTGGTACAGGATACTCGTGTACGATCTCAAAGGTGGGCTAATGCAAGACGAATCGGAATTGAGCAGATCCAAGGTTTTTTGTTCATTGGCTCCTTGACCAATACAGTGTTGGCAAGCCGACAACAGGGAGGACAAGTGGACATGGAGGACAAGTGCTGACACGATTCAAACCCCTCATGTCAAGGCTAGCGAGTGGGAATGTTGAAAAATGAACACTGCTAGCACTAGGACCTTTTTATCAAAGGAAGTCGACCGGAGCGTTGAAATGCGATCTCATCGGTGAGATTGCGCTTTTGTAAAATTGCCCCTTAACGTCCTGCAATTCATCCCCCATTCGGCTTTGTGTCAATATCTCAGATTGTCACGTTTAAATCAGGTTTATCGCAAAACCCTCATTTGTTGGGGAAAATTTAACGAGATCAACAAATCGATCTGAAAATTGGCATGTGAAGCCACTCCTATGGTGATTAGATGCCGACATCTCATTTACGAGTAGTTAATGGTTTTCATTACGAAAAAACGTGAGGCATGAAGGTTCCTTGAGAAGAAGGCTGATATTGGCTGGATAAAATTGTTCATGAATTGGATGTTCTTCGACCCGAATTAAGGTTCACGACGGACCTCCTCCCACCACTACATGATTTTGACTTCTCCACAAATGTTCTACATGAAGCTGCTGAGAGAAAAATTCCAATGGGATCATCAGTGATCATCAGAAATCATTGATTATTAAACTCGAGTGGGTCTTTGGAATATTTGGCATCTTTTATGATTTTCTTATACTATGTAACATAGGTAGCACTATAACTATACATGTGTGTAAAGTTAGCTAATCAGTGTAGAACCTGTGAATGAGCGCCCCCTGGCTCTACCTCAGAAAAATACTCCTGGAGATCCTGAAATAAAAAAGAAACTCACTGGATGTTTTTTGTTTTCTGTGCCATTCTAGAGCAAACACTAGAGCTGCCCTAATGAAGCCTTGTTCGGGGTTTTTGCAAAAATAGGGAGGGGGAAGAATACATATCAGATTTACATATAAGACCCCTCCCCCAACCTTTTTTTTTTTTAGACACTTAGTGGAGAGGAGACATGGTGTGTTTAGCGCTTAGCGTTCAGGGTTACATATGGCTGCTTTAATTTTATTCCCTTCCAGCAACCCATCGTTATACCTCTATATTAAATCATCCGAGCTTCGATTGCGTTTGATACAGTGGGGTGACACTCAGAATGTTAGTTTGAAAATTGACAATTTGCCTTATTTAATGCCTTATTATAGACGCCGGATGCTTCTGTGTTCAAAGAAAGTTCCTTATTCGCAATATGGGACTACCGTCATCCCTCATGTCCTCTTTACTCGATCTCTATCAGTCTGATCTGTGTGTTCTTTATTCTGCTCCCACACACCGGCGCAAACAGGCCTCCTGAGCACTTTGCTCACATTAACCACCTCAGACGGCACGTGCGTTCACGCGCTATCAGCGAGGCACCCATAAAGCAGCGACGCGCCGGTTTAGAACTCGTCCGAGCGAACACAAGGCGGACCGTACCATTAACGCTACAGAGAGCTTTTACAGTGGCCTGGTCTCTCGCAGAGGGAAACAAAGAGGTGTGGGTTCGGTGGAAGATGTTTGTCTTGCCTCCAGTGAGCGTCTGGAGGATTGACGCAGCACTCCGGCTCTGATTTTATTATGTTTAATGTTGGGAGTGATTGACGCAACGGAGGAAGACAAATCTCCGACTTTTAATCCCTCGGACAAATGAAAATATTTATTGAACTCGTCCTACCATTGCTCTTCTCATCCCAGCCTCCAAAGATTAGCATCGGTCCCCTGCAGCCAGGTTTCGACGTTGTACATCGTACATACCCGGCGATCGGCTTTTTTTGTTCCACCCTTCCTTTCTTTTCGAAAACGGTGAGAAGCTCCCTAATGAAAACTATAAATCACACGTGTCCGACTCCGCCATGTTGTCCAATCTCTAAACTCGGTAATGCATAGCTAAAGGTGCATGAATACACGCATAAATCGGGCGGGTTTTTTTTTCCATACACCTTTAAGACGTGTTTTATTTCCCAGAAGATGCAAGAGTTCTTTTTCATTTTTCTTTCTTTTGAAGATTCCTGGCTCGTCGTGACTAACGCGATTTGCCTCCTGTCAGGCTACGTATCATAAATGACGATTTTATTCTCAGAGCTATAGATTTACTTCGCTACAGAAATGCCATCGAAGAGCCAATCAATCAGGGACGTGTTGAAATGTTTATATTGGATTACGTGAAAAGCTACTTCAAGCTAGTTGACTTTAAATTCATGTGCAATTAGACCAGGGGGGGGCAGCGTGATTCCTATCTCGATGGACCTTTAATAAAACTGGTTGCTGTTTCCATTTTTGACCACTGGGATACCAAATAAAGTGCAACATTTCGAAACCATTAGCAACATTTAAATGATTAGCTATTAAAAAGGGGGTAATTAGCATATATTAATGCTGTGATCTCAAAAGGTCTGAAACTAGCCCCAGACATCGAGGTAGATGACATCGGTAGGATTTTATAGTGGAGATGGGCTTTAACGAAAAAATCTGAAGTCCTGTTATGTACACTTAACTAGCATTTCTATTCCTTATGTTAGCCAGGGTTGGATGTAGCATTAGCATTGAACTCAGTTTTTTCTCAAGGGGTTGGTGCAATTTGAAAAGACCTGACAGTCAGATACTGTAAAAGGAAGACCACATTTTTTGGTTTTGCTCTTAGCTCTTTTTTAACATCTCATTCCACGTTTAGTCCCTAATTGCTGTTATAATAACGTTGTCTTACACACTGCATCTGTTTTTCTATTAGATTCAGATTCAGTTTGTCTCAGACCAGGGGGGGCAGCGTGATTCCTGTCTCGATGGACCCTTATTAAAACTGGTTGCTGTTTCCATTTTTGACCACTCGGATACCAAATAAAGTGAAACAACTCGAAACCAGTAGGTAATATCTGTCAAACAGCAACATTTTAAATAATTAGCTATTAAAAAGCGGTATTTGGCATCTTATGGTAATGCTGTGATCTCAAAAGGTCCTAAACTAGACCCAGACATCGAGGTGTTGGAAAAAGAGTAGACAACATTTGTTTTGGTGCATCTCTCAGTCCGGTAATCTGTAGATCACCAGAGCTGATAACTTGTTGAGGTATCTTCGAATGAAAGCTGTAGATTAAAATGTTCGATGAAATACTGGAATAAAAAAAAAAAGTTCCTGGCAAGACTTCGCTTCCCTTCAATAGGACGTTTACTTACCAAACACGAAGCTCCAGCAGTCATCCTTTTAGGAGTGCATTATCTGAGCGGACTTAGCGTAGCATGAGGGCTTGTGTTGGTTCTTATCTCTGCTGGCTTTCTCCGTGTTTACCCACGCCAATCGGCTGAAGTGGACGATCATCGTCTACTGCGCGTTGGCGGACTTTTATTGCGCGGGGGGGACGCTGACCACGGCGGAGCCGAAGCAAAGCGCGAGAGCTCGGCAAATGTTTGTTTTAGGGCTGTCAGGTGCGGAGGCGTACGCTGCTGTGTAGATATCGCAGTGTAGTGCGGAGTACGAAAAGGTCAACTGATATTCAATACGTTCTGCGCTTTGCGATGTTGATATTATGTTAAGATTATTGACCCTGAAGTTCCTCTCGCTGTCTGGTCGGCCACTGGTGCAATTTTTCCAGTTCGGTTTTCCATCAGTGCAGATTTGTTAACGCTACATTCGTTTGGTAGCATCAGCGGGTCTACAAGCAAACTTTTTAAAAAAATGTATCCGACGTTGATCGAATTGATACGATTGATGGAGAATGTATTTGTGTGTGTTTTTTGTCCAGGGGCATTGGCACTCCACTTCAGGGCTCGTTCGTGAAACAAGCCAGATCGCTCTCTTGTCAACATCTCTGGCGCCGTCCTCCTTCTTTCTGGAGATATGAACACGACAGTCTATGTGGACACGGATGAGTTATTGGTGTGTTGGTAGAAAGGAAGGGAACTGAAAAGAAAGACGAATGACGCGTAGCGCTAGCGTCGCTCCAGGTCGCGGAGGTGGGACCTGCTCGCGAATGCGCCGCCGAGGCATTTTTAGATCATAGAGAACAATGCGGACATCCGTCTAAAATACAGCTTCAGCCTCATGTGAATCGTTGGGTTTTAAGATTTGTATCTCCCCCCTTCAGATTCATATTTTTACCAGAGAGAGCATGTGGAACTTTCAGTGGAAAATCAATGGATTCCAAAGACAAGAAATGTTAGCATTGGTCTGATTCATAATAAAAGCAATGTCACGTCTGTATCTGGAACTCACACCAATGTTTTGTGAAGCGACGACAGCACTAAACTCCACTTGCCGATAATTCATGTATCCACATAGACTGTCAAGGTCATATCTGCTTTACATGGCAACCTCAGGCCTCCTCACCTTCTCACCTACATCTGACTTTTCTAACACCTTTGTAGCTGAATAAGCACTAATATCCACAAAATCTAGTGGAACATCTTCCCCTTTTTATAACAGCAAATGTGGAATGAGATGTTCAGAAAGCACATACCATTCTTATGCTCAGGTGTCCACAAATTACAATATTTATCAAAAATTATTATTATTTTTTTAAAACCATGTTTTGTTTCGTTTTTGAGGAAAATTTCAAAACATTTTGTATGTTTACATTATTTTTATATTAGATGAAGTGTATTATTTTAATCGATATACTGTATATATTTATCGTTATTTTTTTTTACTGATTAGTGTTAGTCATTTTTTTTAGCATTGGAAGCAAATTCTTCTTTAAAAAAAATTATTCCTGAGCAGTAGGATTGTAATAAACAGACTAAACAACTTTATTTTTATCGAATATTCGATCACTACATAGACACGACTTAACCAAGAGAATCATATTTTCTACACTTGCTATTTTTTACAGAGTTAAAATGTAAATCTTTGGTATCATCTTTGATTTTTTATAAAAAAATATAATAATATAAACAAAAATTATTAATTAAAAAATACTAAATAAAAAAACTTTTTTTTATTTCCTGCTCTGCTTAAAAAAAAAACAAAAAAAGATTTTCATGATGTAAATTTTATTTTAACTTATTTTAATTGATTAATTAATTAGTTTGTTTACTTTTTTTTTTTTTTTTATTCTGAAACTCTACAGAAGATTTTTCATTCTTATTGTGTTGGAAAAGCCTCAGCATCAGTTTTTGCCCTCCTTCTTGCTGACTTCGAGGATGAAAGGTGAAAGTGATGAGGGGAAATTGTTCCCTTGTTCCCTTCCTTCCGTCCCTCCCTCCCTCCCTCACTTCCTCCCTTCCTCCTCGCCTGTATATAAGCAGTGGCTTTCGAGATCGCAAGAAAAACGAGAGCGACTCCTGAAGCTGCACTTCTGCTCCGACTCTCCACATCCACAACACAGTAAGTGAAGAATTCTCTTCTCTTCCTCCTTCTTTATCTCTGTGCTGTCACTCCATCTCCATCTCCATCTCTCTCTCTCTCTCTCTCTCTCTCTATCTCTCTTTCTTTCTTTAATAAATTTTTTTCAATACAATTCATTTTTTCAAAATACAATCTTTCTTTCTTTCTTTTTTTTCTTTTTTTCTTTCTTTCTTTCTTTCCTACTTTCTTTCTTTCTTTCTTACTTTCTTTCTTTCTTTCTTTCTTTCTTTCTTTCTTTCTTTCTTTCTTTCTTTCTTCCTTAGTCTCTTGCTTTTACTACCCCCCTCCACATTTTATTAACTTCTCGGTTTTCTCTTTTTTGTCTTTCTTTCCCTTTTTCATTTGTTTTTTTTTTTTCCCTCTTCTTATCCTTTTTTTTCTTTTTATTCTATCTCTCCATCTCAATATCTGTATCTCAGTTGTTCTTTCTTTCTTTCTTTCTTTCTTTCTTTCTTTCTTTCTTTCTTTCTTTCTTACTGTCTTGCTTTTACAATCCTCCCTCAATCTTTCATTTACTTATCAATTGTCTCTCTTCTATTTCTCTCACCCCCCCTTTTTTTTCATTTAGTTTTTCTTTCTCTTTTCATTCTTTTTTTTTATTTCTATCTATTTCTCCATTCTCAGTTTTGGTCTCTCGGGTTGTTCTTTCTACCCCTTTTTCACACGGAGGATTTTCCTCTATATGCAGCAGTAAAGGAAGGAGTCTCCAGTGTCAGTGATAAATATAAATTTATTTTTTATATACATTTTTTATTTTTTTTAAACAAAATGTAGTTATTTATATTATATTTTAATAGCTCTAATAAATAGTTCAAATATTTCTGTACCATTACATTTCTATATATAATTTTTTGGATATTTGGTTAGTTATTTTTTCATCCTTAAAAATGCTTTTAATCTTTGATTTTTTTAAATAAAAAGAAAATATAAAAAATTTCGGAACAAACTGAAATTTAACAAACTGAACACAAATCATTTATAAGCGTTCAGTTTCATTGTTACAAATCAGTAAATTTGTCACTCGATGCAGTAACGATTTCGAAATCGATTGCGTTTGGCGAATGTCGTCTCGTTTCTCTATAAAACAGTA
>MU551664.1:1281022-1287044 GCA_024362625.1 Silurus asotus
GTTGCTAAACACCAAAAAAACATGGACGTTAGCATGAACTTTCCAGTCAGACTCCTTAAAAAGAATCCTTAAGACAAAACTGTGTAAAAAGTCCACATTTCTTTCAATTAAAGTAAAAAAACTACTCAAAAAAGACAAAATATGACTAAAGTTGCCAAGTAATTAAACAAATCTCACATTAGCATGCTAGCAGGCTAGCGTTAATGCCTTGAACTGGATGTATTGTGTACGTATTGATGTAGTGATGATGAATTATTATTGTTTCGTTTATCGAGACCCCCCTAACAAATTCCCCCTAAAATTGTCCTAAATGATTTTACATTTGAATATTTTTGAGGAACCAACAACCAACATACCCAGAACATTGCAGGGTGGTTTGGTTGTACCAACTTTATGACCACCTGCATGATATTGTGTTGGTCCCCCTTTATTTTTCTGCCATTAACAGCATGAACTTCTTCAGCATTTTGAGTTACAGTACCAGCCTTCGTTTCACACGTGCCTTAATGAACCTCGGCCGCCCACGACCCTGTCGCTGTTTCACCACTGTTCCACTGTAAAACACGATCAAATCCCTACGCTCGCCCATTTTCCTGCTTTTAACATCAACTTTGTGGACAAAATGTTCAATGCTGTCTAATAAATAAATTGTAGGCATCTAGAGTTGCACCTTCAATTTGACCACATAAGTGTCAGTATTGAACGAGCTGCTGATGTGCTGTGAATTCAAACAAAAGCTTTGCACTGTTGAGCAATTTTCCTCCGCTTTATTACGTCACACATGCACGCTCCTCGTAGTTTTGATCAAGGCCAAGGCCAACGATGCCACGTGATGCCATCTGGCGACACCCACTGTCACCTGACGTCAATATATTACTTAGCAATCAACCCTTCGTACCATGTCGAGTGCTTTGATATGTCACATGTCCACGTTGCCGGAGTCGTGAGTTACGATTTCACCTCTTTGGCAGGGTTAACAAGCACGTGATGCCACGTGAGGTCGACATAGTACCCAGAATGCACATCTTTACAGTTTTCTTATTTTTTCTGGTAACTTTCTTACCTTTGGACAAGGTCCATTAACATGGGGAACACAGGGGAACAGCTGGAAGACTGTTACCTGAGCAACAGTTTGACGACTATTTTTGGTGACTGTTGGCAAAGGAACACGTTTCAAAACAATGGTTGGCAAGGTGGAGTTAAACACTGCTGAAAAGCTGTTGGTCTCATTTTGATCCAGTGGATTGTGTATTGTTGGGCCAGAGTTGGCATGGTGGGCTTAAATGTGGCTAACAATTTGTCGGCCAACATTGGAACCCCCACCGGATGGCTGATGAAGGGTTGAGACCGAGCCAACACCAGTATACCACCTGGGTTATAAATACTGTACGTGACAAATCTGTTGAAACTGACACGTGTGTTGAATGGCTACATAAATAATAATAGTGTTTGATGTGTTTAAAAAAGCTACATTCGAACGCCAAATTTATATTGATCGATTATTGGTGGTAAATGTAGCATCAAGTCATTTCCCAGGTGTCGAGTCCCTCCATAAATTCCCTCCATAAATTCCCTCCATGTCCACAGTGGCTTCAAATCTCACGTCCTGGTTATTTTGAGAACTTTCCTGTAAGGTAGAATTTCTTTGATACTTATGGAAGGAGTCTCCAGTGCAAACAGTTCCATTCAATTCAGTTGAATTCAATTTAAAACAAATCCTGGCAACTTGAAGGAACGAAATGTTTCATAATTCATGGTGAGGTCAACTCCATAAATCAATTATGATGACATCACCATGAATTATGATGACAGCTCAGTGAAATCTCCATAAATGATGACATTTCCATGACATTTCTATGAATTGTGATGATAAAATTTTTGGAGGTATCATGGAGATGTCATCATAATTCATAGAAACGTCATGGATTTGTCATCATAATTCATGTAGATGTCTTAAATCATGGAGACGTCACAGAGATGTCATCATACATTAAGGAGATGTCATCATAACTCATAGAGATGTCATCAAAACTCGTTGAAATGTCTAACTCATGGAGACGTCAGGGAGATGTCATCATGCATTAGGGAGATGTCCTCAAAACTCATGGAGATGTCATAACTCATGAAGACGTCAGGGAGATGTCATCATACATTAGGGAGATGTCATCAAAACTCATGGAGATGTCATAACCCATGAAGACGTCAGGGAGATGTCATCAAAACTCATGGAGATGTCATAACCCATGGAGACGTCAGGGAGATGTCATCGAAACTCGTTGAAATGTCTAACTCATGGAGACATCACGGAGATGTCATCAAATCTCATGGAGATGTCAGAACCCATGAAGACGTCAGGGAGATGTCATTATACATTAGGGAGATGTCATCAAAACTTATGGAGATGTCATGACTCATGGAGACGTCAGGGAGATGTCATCATACATTAGGGAGATGTCATCAAAACTCATGGAGATGTCATAACCCATGAAGACGTCAGGGAGATGTCATCATACATTAGGGAGATGTCATCAAAACTCATGGAGATGTCATCATTTTTGGAGAATTCACTGAGATGTCATCAAAATTCATGTAGACGCCATGAAAATGTCATCAAAACTCATGGAGACATCATAACTCATCATTATTTATTCAGATGACATCATAACTCATGGTGATGTCATGGAGATGACGTTATAGTTCATTGAGAGGTCCACATGTTCCCGGATGTTGAAACACGATTAAACATGCAGGACACAATAATATAATGAACAGCAAATGAAACTATTTTGGAAACTTAATTTTGATCATTAAAATATAATAAAAGGAGGATTTTCAGATTATTTCTGGGGTCAAAAAACGCAAACTCGTTAAACTGACTGCTCCTGAACCTGCGCGCGTTTCCTGGCGCTTAAAACGGCAACGCATTTAAGCGCGGCGGGGGTTGCGGTGGTGGGCCCCACTTTTGTGTGCGTTTCCGCTTTAAGAGCCCAGCAGCGCGCTGACCGAATGGATCACTCCGGATTCAGAGGCAGCCGATTGGGAGCATCATTTATCCTATAATATCAGCTGCGATCTGCTTCCAAACATCAAATTGTGTATTCTGAAGATTTATTGGACGGATCAGGAAGGATTTCTAGAAGGAACTGAGGGAAAAAAAAAATCTCCGACCTGCCAGATCATCCTACATTTAAATCTCACACTGGAGAGGAGCAGCAATAAGGGTAGGTTTCTTTTAGAGAGGAGTTATAATGATTTCCAATGAATGTATTATCGATCACAATTAATATAAATAACCTCCATTGGGTCAAAACATAGGGACATTCAGGGATGCGCTTAGGGACGAGCTGTGGTTGTCAGGGGGCGTGGCCTGTTGTCTAGGCGATTACAGAACCTGTTTCATGAGCGCCATATTCCCAGAAAATACCCTGATACCCTGATCTTTCCATATGTATACCAGTTTTCTATACAAATACAATGAATTGCCCATATATTCACTTCCTAATCCCACACCAGATGTGTGTGGTGATCTTTCGTTGTTGTTGCATTCAATATATAAATTTTTTAGCCACAAATCAGGCTAAATCCAGATGTTGATGATGTTGATGTACCCTGGTCCAGAGGTGACAAGAAAAAAAAATCTCCCTCAGACAAACCCTCGAGGCACAAAACGGACCTCCTACAAATAAAGCGTAAAGAGTTGTTTTTCCGGGACCCGTGTCGACCTCACGTGACGCGGCGTGACATCACGTGCTCGTTAACCGACCAAAGGCGTAAAATCACAGAGCATGCGAAATATCTAAACACTCAACATGGTAGGGAGGGTTGATATGCTGGGTAGTATGGTGACGTCAAGGTAGGCTAGGTGACTCTACGTGACATCACGTGACATCGTTGACCTTGGCCTTGATCAAAAAATTATGAGGAACGTGAGTGTGACGTATCAAAACGCTCGTCTCGCAAAGGATTTTGCGTTGCGTTGTATGGTGTTGAATTTTTTACAAATAACCTTTTTTTTTTGCCAGGAAATGCATTCTTGTCATTTATTAGAAAAGTAAAGACAGCATTGAGTGTGTGTGGTTGGATGTACAGGGTGAGTTTTTTCCATCGTTTGAAACACCAAAGTTCAGATAAGCTTATTTACACCAAATGGAGTTAAGCACTCCTTTTTTTTTTTTTTTTTTTTTTTTTTTTTTATAAGTATGTTTTCTACTCTTATTTTTCACATTTAATCACAGAAAGCATTTATACATTTTACTAATTTCAAGTAAAGCTTTTATTAGTCACATAGGGTAACATTTTTATTGTTAGTCACGTCAAGTAAAGTTCATAGTAGTCACATCAAATTATTTTATCAGGGATGTTAAGTTTTTATTTTTTTTTTTTTTTTTTTTTTATAAGTATGTTTTCTACTCTTATTTTTCACATTTAATCACAGAAAGCATTTATACATTTTACTAATTTCAAGTAAAGCTTTTATTAGTCACATAGGGTAACATTTTTATTGTTAGTCACGTCAAGTAAAGTTCATAGTAGTCACATCAAATTATTTTATCAGGGATGTTAAGTTTTTATTGTTTGTCACATCCAGTAAAGTTTCTATTGTTAGTCACTTCAAGTAACGTTTTTATTGTTAGTCACTTCAAGTAACGTTTTTATTGTTAGTCACTTCAAGTAAAGTTTTTATTGTTAGTCACTTCAAGTAAATTTTTTATTGTTAGTCACGTCAAGTAAAGTTTTTATTGTTAGTCACTTCAAGTAAAGTTTTTATTGTTAGTCACTTCAAGTAAAGTTTTTATTGTTAGTCACGTCAAGTAAATTTTTTATTGTTAGTCACTTCAAGTAACGTTTTTATTGTTAGTCATGTCAAGTAAAGTTTTTATTGTTAGTCACTTTAAGTAACGTTTTTATTGTTAGTCATGTCAAGTAAAGTTTTTATTGTTAGTCATGTCAAGTAAAGTTTTTATTGTTAGTCACTTCAAGTAAAGTTTTTATTGTTAGTCACTTCAAGTAAAGTTTTTATTGTTAGTCACGTCAAGTAAAGTTTTTATTGTTAGTCACTTCAAGTAACGTTTTTATTGTTAGTCATGTCAAGTAAAGTTTTTATTGTTAATCATTTTAAGTAAAGTTTTTATTGTTAGTCACGTCAAGTAACGTTATTATTGTTAGTCACGTCAAGTAACGTTTTTATTGTTAGTCACTTCAGGTAAAGGTTTTATTGTTAGTCATGTCAAGTAAAGTTTTGTTGTTAGTTACATCAAGTCAAGATTTTATTAATCACATCAAGAAAATTTGTTATTGTTAGTCAGGTCGACTACATTTTTATTAGGGTTAGGGTTAGTCACCTGTCGTAAATATATTGTTTTTTTTAAATTAGTCACCTTAAGTACATTTTTTATTGTTGACATGTTGACAAGTAAAGTTTCTTAATAATGACATCAGGCAAAATTGTTGTATTAGTCATGTTAAGTTTTTTTAAATTAGTCCCTCAGATAAAGTTTTTATTGTTAGTCATGTCAAGTAAAGATTTTTATTTGTCACGTCAGTAAAGTTTCGATTGTAAGTCACGTCAAATAAATCATTTTTATTAGTCACATAAAATCAAATTTATTTTTATTACCTCTGTGAGATATCAGAACAATATAAAAGTGTGTGCCAGTTTTTCCACGTCTCTCCTTGTCCCTTCTGTTCATAATCATTACCCCCACCCTTTACCTCTGGGATAATTTCCCTGGAAACCACCATGATCTGAGAGAAAATGAGTAATTAGTGCCAGCGTTGGAATGCTTTGTAAGCGTTCTTTTGAATGCAGTGTGCCTTATGGGTATGATTTTTTTGGTTGTGGATTAACCTGACTCGGGAAGTTTTGTCTTCTTATTTCCGACATGAATCTGTGTGCAGAACGGATTCAAATCAGCGAACTTCTACATTCTCTCCTCGTCTGACCCTTTAGAAGCAGAGGCTAATTGATGCACAAGGGTTGAATTAACTCGAAGCTGTGTGTGTGTGTGTGTGTGTGTGTGTG
>MU551664.1:1287548-1340048 GCA_024362625.1 Silurus asotus
TATATATATATATAAATTGATATAAATGATATATTTTTTGTCAGCTAAATAAAGCCATCCAAATTTTTTTTACATAAGATATATTTATATATAATATATTTAAAATGACTATACTTATACTATTATAAAACATTTTCATGAAACATCGGCAGTGTCATCAATATTGCATAAGTATTTACACCCCCTCCCCTCTAAACCTTTCTACGTGCTTTTTCATCACTCTGAAGCATGGTGGTGGGAGCATTGTGTTGAGTGTTTCAGGTGTGCACACTCCTCACACACCTAATGATCCACATCACTCTGACGTATTGCCCAAACATTTACCTATGAAGGGCTAAAAATCATACTTGATTTAGGGGCCGTGGGCCGAAACACTGCATTACACCAAAGTGTATTGTATTAGAATGAAGTTGCCATGGTTCCCCATGAATCCGCTTTTTGATTATATAGTATTCTGATATAAATAAATGGAAACGTCTGCAATTTCTTATCAGTTTGTACATTTAAAGTTTTCTAGTATTTACTTCTTTTCTCTGCTTTTTCATTTCGATTCAATTCAATTGAAAAATCTACTGATAAAAGGCTTGACTAAATAAATACGTTTTCAGAGATACCAACAAAAAGCCTGCACCTTTTAATTCAAGTAGGCGTGGAGGATCATATTGATACAGAAGTTCACTCAGATACTGCAACTCTTAAGTGCTTTATACGCCAGTATTGTGCATTGTATAACGACATCATATTTCTAATTTTACCAATATTTCTAAGGTGAAAGAAGGAGATCCTGGTAATATTATTGACGTGAGCCTCAAAGGAAAGACTCGGGTCAATAATCACACCAAGACTGCTGTACACACTGAAACAGAAACACCATCCAGAGATGCTACATAATCGGAAAGTTTACTTCTAGCTGCATGTGGTCCTAGTAAAAGTACTTCTGTCTTATCCGAGTTGATCAGAAGGAAGTTATCAAGCATCCACTGTCTAATGTCCTTTATACACTCCTCAACATTGTTAAGCTGATCTCTCTCATCTGGCTTTGCTGAAATATACAACTGTGTATCATCAGCATAGCAATGGAAGCAAATTCCATGTTTATTTATAATTTCACCCAAAAGCAACATATTTAAAGAGAAAAGCAGTGGGCCTAGGACAGATCCTTGCGGAACACCAACCTTTACCTCAGAGACTGTGGAAAACTCACTGTTTACATCAACAAACTGTTAGCGATCAGTCAGAAAAGACCTGAGCCAGGAGAGAGCTATTCCATTTATTCCATCAACGTTCTCAAGTCCAGCAAGCAGGAGATTATGATTAATGGTGTTAAAAGCTGCACTAAGTTCGAGCGAAACAAGTAAAGAGACAAAACCCTGATCAGAGGCCAATAACAGGTCATTTACCACTTTCATGAGGCCTAAATCCTGACTGACACATTTCAAAAATGTAATTCCTCAGTAGATACGAAAAGAACTGCTGTGCTACAACCTTTTCTAGAATCGTGGAGATAAAGAGAAGGTTTGATATTGGACTGTAGTTGGAGAGTGTGTTAGAGAAGAGCAGAAAAGAGTGCAGGCAGGGTGGAGTGGGTGGAGAAGAGTGATAGCAGGAGTGATTTGTGATAGAAGAGTATCTGTGAGAGTGAAAGGGAAAGTTTATAGGACTGTGGTGAGAGCTGAGATGTTGTATGGTTAAGAGACATTGAGTAAAAGACAGGGGGTGGAGCTGGAGGTAGCAGAGCTGAAGATGTTGAGATGTTCGTTGGGAGTGACGACGATGGACAGGATTAGAAATGCGTTTATTAGAGGGACAGCGCATGTAGGACGTTTTGGGGACAAGGTGATGGAGGAAAGATTGAGATGGTTTGGACATGTGCAGAGGAGGGACATGGGGTATATCTGTAGGAGAATGCTGAGGATGGAGACACAAGGAAGGAGAAAAAGAGGAAGACAAAGGAAGAGGTTTATGGCTGTGGTGAGGGAAGACATGCAGGAAGTTGGTTTGAAAGAGGCAGATGTAGATGACAGGGGGGAATGGAGACGGATGATGTGTGGCGCCCCCTAATAGGAGAAGCCGAAAGAAGAAGAAGAAGAAGAAGAAGAAGTGGTACAGTTGACAGGGTGAAGGACAGGTTTCTTAATTAAGAAACTTAGTAGGCGAGGAATCGAGAATGCAGGTTGATGATTTTGATTAAATGGAATGAAGTCATTCTCTAGAAAAGGTGTAAAACTTTGTAATTGATTGTTCCAATTACAGCGCCATCTACAGTATACAGTTTGGATTTATTTTAATCGTCTGGATTTTTTGCCTGATGTTTACCTCTTTATTATTAAAAAAGTGCATGAAATCATTACCTATTGATGGTGCGCATGTGATAGCAGTGCTTTTATTTCCTGGTGATTTTGCTACCGTGCTGAATACAAATCTATGGTTATGCTTGTTATTGTTTTATGCGGGTGGAGAAATATGCTGATCTGCGGTTTTAGCAAAGTCTGTTCCACAGTGGCTGAATGAACGTGTCCATCTCTCTCTTTCTAAATCTGTCTACCCTTCTCTCTTTCTCTCTCTCTCACACACACACACACACACACACACACACACACACACACACACACACACACACACAGGCCAGCAGTCAGATGTATAGTCAGTGTTTCAGAGCTCCACTCAGATCTGCATTTCTGGTTCTGTATATGTGTGTGTCCACACTTCAGTCAGGAAGCTGGTGTGTGAAGCTGTAATTAATGTATTTTGTTTGTGTGTGTGTGTGTGTGTGTGTGTGTGTGTGTGTGTACTCCCTCTGAGTGTAATTATATATATTTTGCCAAGTGTGTGTTTGCCATACAATGTGTGTGCGAGAGACGAGTGTTTAAGGGGCATTTTATGTCCTAACGTCTGTACTTTTCACAACAAACGCATGAAATCACCAGCAGCTACAGTCACATGCTGAAAACGCAAGCAGCGATTGAAGGATCCAAGCACCTTATCATTAGAGGAAACCCAGAAGAAAGACATTGAGGTCCATCATTGCTCGTTTCCTAAAGACGAATATACTGAATTTAATACAGAATGTAATGGCGTTTGCTGAGATATTGCATCATTTCCTGTTTCCTAAATTTCTGTCATGGCATCGAAAAGTTGCTAAGCTACCAAACATCCCATGAAGAAAAAATCCAAAACACGAGCTTTACAAATATTTTAAAACTTGAAAGTAATAATTATAATATATATATTTTTTTTGTTCAATATTTTTAACTTTGATGTTTTTACCCATTTAACCAAAAATGATTTGTGCTTCGATATTAATTAGCCGACCCCCTGCAGTACCACCAAAGAATCCCTAGGGGCAGTAAAGTTTATACAGTACGGTACTGTAAATTGCTCCCTTTGGCTAAATTATGTTGGGTAATGTGTTATTAACACATTACAGTATTCCAATCCTATACTAAACACTCTTAAAGACTCCTGGGAAGGCTTAGGCCATGTCTCACTTTACTTTATTTACTTTATTATATACACATCTCCATCATAAGTCGGGGACTTCCTGTATTTCTAAATGTTCTGAATTGACTTCCTGTTTGTAAGCCTCCAGGGAATCAATAAAAAATCATGAGCTGATTTTTAAAAATAGTAATATTAGAGTCTAATTTGTGGATTATTGTAAGATCATTTATACTAAACCTGACCCGAGGTCGTTTAATCATCTGAATGGATGGCGAGGTATGACTTCACTTCCTGTTTGGTGGCAAATTTGTACACAGCAATTGCCCTAATATATTATTATGAAAAACGTAAATATTAAGACTTAACAAGGAGTGAGAAAGTGAATGAGGGATAGAAAAAGGAGATTGAGTGAAGGAATGAGAGACGCTGAAATAAAAAGAGAGAGTAGAAGGGAGTTATTATAGATATTATAGATATATTAGAGTATATTATTTTTTATAGTTTATTGTTATTTCTGAGTAACTGTTATTTCTGTTATGTAAATTTATATTTATCTGATGTTGAGACCAGGAGAGACAATGAGTCTGAGAGAGAGAGAGAGAGAGAGAGAGAGAGAGAGAGAGACCAGGAGAGACAGTGAGTCTGAGAGAGAGAGAGAGAGAGCGAGAGAGAGAGACCAGCAGAGACAGTGAGTCTGAGAAAGAGAAAGATATTCAAATTGAAACGGTGAGTGAAAAAGAATGACCAGAAGAGAAAGACAAAGAGAGACAGTGATAGAGAGACACATAGACACAAACATAGAAGTAAAAGAGAGAAAAAGAATGAGAGAAGCTAAAATAAGAAGCGTGACACAAGCTATGAGCTGGAGAGGGAAACTGAATCAGAGAGGGATTGATAGAATGAGATTTGAAGAAAGATATACACTGAAACAGAGAGAAAATAGAGTGAGTCTTAGAGAGAGAGAGAGAGAGAGAGAGAGAGAGAGAGAGAGAGACATTGACGTTGAAACAGTGAGTGAAAAAGTGAAAGAGACTTACCCATAGATAGAGATAGGGAGAGTGTGACTCGGATAGACAGAAAAAGAAAAAAAAGAGACAGATAAAGAGAGACAGTAAAAGAGAGAGGCTAACAAGGGAAGCTAATATTGAACCAGAGACAGACAGACTGAAAGAGACAGTGAGTCTAAGAAAAAGACTAAAACAGAGAGGAACTAAAAGACTGGGACTTTAAAAGAATTAGAAACTGAGATAGAGACAGAAAGAGGAAGAGCGAGTCTGAGAGAGAAACCAGGAGGACTGACATATCGAGAGACAAGTCAAAATTTGGCCTCTAGGTCTCTGCATCAGTGGGATGGTCTTTGCCACAGACTTCATTAGAAAGCATAATAATAATAATAATAATAATATTATAAGGAGAAATCTTAGAATTGAGAAAGGTGCTTGGGCCCCGTAATCGCAGCGATAACCCGAGTACATTGCTAATGTTACAATAATTTTTGCAACATTTATAATTAGTTTGTTGCAAAAAACTCCTGGCATTTCTGCAGTGCTCGAGCTTGAGGTTTAGCCTCTCTCATCCTGAAACCCTGCATTTTTGGGCCAGGCAGGTCGATTCCGAGCGTTCGCTCAGAAAGCCTCAGGCAGGATATTGATTGAAAGCTGCTCCGATGCACAGCTGTAACACTTTAGCATTGTCTTCACTCGTGTGTCTCTTTTTTTAACGCTTTGTGGTCACTCGAGTCTCCGGCCCGGTAAATTAAAGCGAGACTTCACTCGTACACAGTTCCATAAATCAGTTTGCGAGATGCTCCCGCACTTCGTTCCGCTCGCATCGGATTACTGCCTAAGTCTTTTTACGGATGATATCATTCAGTCTGGATGTTTTTTTTCGTAAATCAATTTCAGGAAAAAGACACTTCCTGTGTTATGTATTATCTGCAGCAATAAAAACCCAGTCAGGTGTTACTGTGCACAAAGTGAGCAGAAGATCTAAAATCACTTCAGCGTTATTCTTTTATACTTTCGTGAATTTATTTAAAAGGTGACCAATGGATAGCATTATGTCTGGAGGAGATATACTTATTACCGAGACCTGCAACAATTTTGGCTTAAAAGTAGACGTATGGACAAAAATTTGTGAACACCTGACCATAAGATTGGTATGTACTTTTTTAGAACATCCCATTCCACATTTAGTCTCTATTTCCTGTTGTTATAATCTCCATGATTCTGGAAAGATATGCTACTAGATTGTGTTTGTGGAGATTTTTGGGGATTCATTCGAGTTTGGGTCCTAGGTTCCCTCGTGGTCTTGTGGTTAGGATGCAGTGCGCTCACTACCGTGGCCCAGGTTCGATCCCCAGTCAGGGAACCAACCCCAACCACTCTCAGTGCCGGTCCCAAGCCTGGATAAATTGGGAGGTTGTGTTAGGAAGTGCCAAATCTAACATGCAGAGGATCCGCTGTGGCGACCCCTAATGGGAGAACCCAAAAGAATGCGGTTCCCTGGTGGTCTAGTGGTTAGGTTGCAGCGCTCTCACTGCTGCAGCCTGGGTTCAATCCCCGGTCAGAGAAGCCTTAGTGCTGGTCCCAAGCCCGGATAAATGTTTTTCATTCAGGTTTGGGTCTTCTGGTACAAGTAAATGGCCAATTCAATGCTACTGCATCAAAAGACATTCTATTGTTCTGCCTTTAACTGTGTGGTAACATCTTAGGAAAGAACCACAATGGCTGGAAAAGTCATTTGTTGCAATGCTTTTTCTCCAATATAGTGTACATTACACAAAATTAGATGATGTACCACCAATGGAATGCTTTTTCTTCTTTCTTTTACTAGAAACTAGAAACAAAAATTTGCTGTACCACATTACCAGCATTAGTTACCTTAGAGTTACCACATAGCTACCATTATGCTAAAATTGCTCGATCGAAATACACAATATAAAGTAGCTAAAAGTTCCAACAGCGGATTTTACGCTACTTACATTTGCTTTGGATCTTTTCTCAGATCAGAAATGAAATTCTCAAAACTACTTGTTCAACCTCCACATCACGTCGTCACTTGTGCACATCAGAGAACTAGTTGATTATCGGTTGATCTGAACGTGAACACGCCCCTTCATTAGTGACATTCAAGGTTCATCTGCACAATTCACAATTCAAGACACATTTACCAAAAAAGTTTAATAGAACTGTGAAGAGCTTGACAAATTTTGACAACTGGTTTAACCATTTTGCACTCAATGACTTATGCAATGAACTGATGCCTAAATGTTTTGGGGGTTACAACCGTAAAGGTGAAACCAGTATAATATATTTTGATCAACATGACATAAAACACTGAGAAAAGAAACTGAGAACAACTGTAAAAGTGCGAAACGTGTCCGGTCTTGTGCATTTGTTTGTGCAATCATTGTAATACTGACAACATGAGTAAACATTTCGACGATCTTGTTCGTTCACAATGACAAAAAGGACGTGTTATTCTGATGTCTTTGAGACGTTCATTGACACAAATAATTACTTTTGAAGAATGAACCAGAGTTTCTAGAGAAAGAATTCTGTACAAATAGTTTTGAGAAATGCAACTGTGAAGAACTGTTATATCAGGATGATCTTGCGGGCTTTGAGAAACCTAGCTAGGTATGCTAGGACAAAGCGTTACAGTTCTGCTTTCACCTCAGTGCATGTTACCTTATTTACATTTAACTTAACATGAGACACTCATGTAACCCAAGAATTCTTCTTGGTACAGCTGTGTTTTTTTCACAGTCAAGTCAAGTTTTATTGCGCTTTTCACAACAGACATTGTCTCAAAGCAGCTTTACAGAAATTACCAGTTAAGGTGAATGGTGTGCATTTATCCCTGATGAGCAGCCATGGCAACAGTGGCAAGGAAAAACTCCCTTGTTATGAGGAAGAAACCTTGAGAGGAACCAGACTCAAAAGAGGAACCCATCCTCATTTGGGTGACATCAAGACTGTGATTATAGTCTTTAAACACTACTGAACACTGGAGAGTGAGAACTAACATGAGCACTGGAGTGTAAGATTATAAGCAATGTTCTTTCTACAGTCTTCTACAGTCATTTGTGGTTATAAAACTAGAAGCTACTGAGAAACTCATACAATAGCTCAACATTTGAGATTATCACAGATTCAGCACCAGCTTCTCCATGCCAGAGCCTTTAAACACTCCAGGAGGTCCAATGTCAAAACCCCACATGAAGTGGGATCCAACAGGAACTAGTACGTCTCTAGATGATTCGGGATGTTTGCGGGGTCATCATAAGGTGGGACGTGAATGGGGCTGGAGCAACCTCAGGATGCCTCGGGATGGGGAAAGAAAGAAAAGCAGTGGAGAGAAATTAGCGTAGCTGCTGTTCATGATATTAACACCACAAGTTGATAATGTGCATGTGAAGGGTGTTAAACTTTATTGTCTCTCTTGTGTTACCGTTTCCCCCTGCCTTGTAGGTTTTCCCACTTAGCCATTCAACTAACCACTGATTTGAAACCCTAAAGGGTCCAAACTGTACAATATGAAAAGTAGTCAACAAAAACATTTTCATATTATTATTATTATTATTAAATACTTTGTTTCTCTGTTTCTTTGTTTCTCTCCTCTTTGTCTCTCTTTCCTCTCTCCACTTCCCTAAAAATCTTAGAAAGCCCAGAAGTCCCAAGATACCAACCATGCCTGTTGCATCATCCAGCTCTGACTCAGGTGAGCCTCTCTCTATAATAAATCTCTCTCTTATAAATCCTTGGACACGCCCTGTCTCAGAGCTTACCGTCAAACACATTGCAATGCGGCATTTACCGAACAGCCAGAGTGACGCAAACAAGGGAAAGGCAAGATAAAAATGCAGCTTAGCATCAGATCTAGAGCTATAATAGCTAGAAGCAATGGCACATTTGCTGAGGGGATGCAAATTTATGGTGGGCCCCATTCCCCCTCTTAAAAAGAGGAGGGGTAAATACAAGGGGAATACACTACATGCAATGGCAGTCCTCAAAGTTGATGTGTTAGAAGTAGGAAAAATGGGCAAGCGTAAGGATTTGAACGAGTTTGACAAATTGTGATGCCTAGACGACTGGTCAAAGCATCTCCAATACCGCAGCTTTTGTGGGATGTCCCAGGTCTGATGTGGCCATTATCTATCAAAAGTGGTCAGACAGACTGTCCAAAATGGAATGTACTTTGGACAGCATTCTCCTTTCAGACACTATCGTCAGTGGGTCCAGCTCCTCCCCAACAACTTTGCTGTTCTTGTGGGTAGGTCTGTTAAATCTGTTTGCCTCTGCCTTTCTCAGCCTGCCTTTCTCAGCCTGTCTTTCCGGTGTGCCACTGAGGTAGCTCAGTGGTTAAGGCACTGGGTTACTGCTCTGAAGGTCATGGGTTCAAGCCCTGGTGTTGTCAAGCTGCCACTTTTGGGGCCTTAAGCATGGCTCTTAACCCAGTGCTGCAGGGGTGGTGTATCATGGCTGACACTGCGCCCTGACCCCAGATCCCTTACTTCGCTGGGATGTGATCTTAGGCCTTTCCTGTAGAGTATACAGGAATAAGGTAGACAAATTTGGCACACTGGAGTGCTGTGTGCTTTTTGAGACATGGGGGGCCTAAGGATTCTTGGGATGCAAATGGACAGACCTTGGACAAAGTGGAAAGTGGAAAGGAGGTTGACCACAGATAGGTCATGGGAATGGGCTCAATGATGCGCTTGAGGAGTGAAGGCTTGTCTCTCTGGTCCCATTCAACAGAAAAATTCATGAAGACTTTTGGCAGAAAGGTGGCAGAACAAACACAGTATCATAGCTTGCTGTGAATGGGGGGCTGCATAGCTACAAAGCAATCAGAGAGCCCATGCTGACCCCTGTGCACCACCCATAATGTCTACATGAGCATCAGAACTGGACTGAGACCACTGTTCCCTTCACTTTCCTCTCTTCGGATGTGCCTGATTAATCCCAACCCCCCACATCTGGATGAAGTTCTGTTTAATTGGAGACCACTCTGTGTTGCCGGGGATGGTTCCACATCAACAGCCTAAAGATCTATGACATTACTAAGCAGTGCAAGAACTATGAGGATGGATTTGGGCTGTAAAAAATATCAACGGTTTACTAAAGTGGCTCAGGACCACAGGCTCCATTTAATCGCAAATGGCACCGGATGCAAAATCGGAAGACAGCAAGCCAGCAGAGGCAGTATAATGCTCTAGGTGACGTTCTGCTGGGCCCTGTGTCTTGGCTTTCATGTAGATGTTTTTTTGACACATACATCCCACCTAAAAATCAGGATACATAGTTTCATGGCAGGGTATTTTCTTAAAGCAGTGTTTAGCAGGATAGATCACTAGACTGTTAGACATGGCGGACAAACAAATCTGATCGATGGAGGTCCGAAAAGGTTCTTATGTCTCGGTGTCTTCCAAGTTTTGACGAGTCGGTGCTGTTTTGTGGTCGCACAAGGAAGAAATTATGCACATTTATTTCTGCTTGGTGTGTCTTGGCTTTGTTTTGTGGAGAGTGAATTTTTTTTGAATAACAAACCTGTCATACATTTTTGTTTCATTGCATTTGAAGCCTACACGTGTTTAGAATTCAGACTCAGATCTATACAAAAATATCAACTGTCTCCAGCCAGTCCTAATCGAGGCACGATTCGCAATTTCCTCTTGGCACTACAATCTGACCCTTTTATTCTTTTCCATCCGTTTAGGACTAAGCTAAAAAGCTGGACGATTATTTGATGAAGATTTCTTTCCTCAGATTGAGATCGCAGTTTCCTCAGGATGGCTTTAGGATAAGCAGAGAGAGATATTTCACTCCTCCCTTTTCCTCTGATATCTCTCAGGAGTTGTTTAACTCTGCTCTCTATCTCTGGGTCTTGTTTGGAAGCACTGCCTCCTCAAGAGAATGAGTCCCAAAACGAGTCGGCTCTCCGATTCCAATTCTTTTACCAGATTATTGTTGTAAGTGTAGTCATTTATGGGTTGGAGTGAAAGATCTCCTTCTATAGAGCTCCAACGCTTTTGAACACCTTTGGGATGAATGTGAATGCTGACTGCCTCATCACTTTCTCACCTACATTAATACCGGACATTACTAACACTTTCCCAGAAGAATGAAGGTTATTTTAACAGCATTTTCAGACTAAATGTTTAATGCTCAAAAAGCACATACAGGTGTCCACAAACATTTTCCCATATATATGTGATATCTAGTCACAAGGTCAAAATAATGAAATAGTGCGGAATCATTTGGAAGTCACTTGAAAAGCGAAAAGCTCTGGAAATTCCCAGTAGAAAAATTAAAGAAAGACACAAGACAAGCAAAAAAGCCGATATTAAGATACGGGGAGGCTCGCCTTTGTTCAAAAACACTCCCAGCTATTGTCAAGAGAGATCGAGCTGAGAAGCAGGTGACAGGAACTAATGAGGAGAGGAAGACTGAGAGAGGAGGGACTACAGGAAAGGAAGGGAAGGGAAGGGCTGCCGGCAAGCGTCGCTGATGTCAGAGAGGTGGAAAAAAGCGAGGGAACAGAGCAGGAGGAGGAGAGAGAGCGAGGGAGAGAGAGAGAGGGAGTAAGCGAGAGCAAGGCAGAGAACGAGAGAGCGACGGAGGAAGCATGGCTGGAAGTCTCTTTAACAGGCTATCTCTGGAGGAAGCCGGCTCTCTTAACTCTCTCAGGAGCCCAGGAGGTGAGATAGAAAGATAGATAGATAGATGGATAGATGGATGGAGGGAGGGAGAGCATGGGTATGCTGATTCTAAATCCATTGATATTGTTTGCAATAGTACTGTCCAATAGTACTGCATTGATTTCACCACTAGGTTTTGTATATCGATGATACCGATTTGTTTTTTAAGTAAAGAAAAGAAAAAAAAATGATAAAGAGAAGGGCACAAATATAAAACCGGTGACAGACGAGTACCTGATGACGTTTCGCGAGTGTGGAGAAAGTGAGGTGCGTGTCGTTTTCTTTTTAATCCTTTAGCCACACTTTTAACCACGTAGGATCGTTGTGAAACATTTCCTAACTATGACGTCACAACACAAATTTGCATACATCATTAACATGCTACGTTTATCGTTACTATGCGTTATTCTACTTTTGTTCACGTTATACGTAAGTCATTTTTATGTAATAGTCAGTTGTGGTGCTGAGATGAATGGATACGCTGCACCCCAGGCCTCCTCAGCCTACACCAGACTCCATGCTAGACTGGCTAATTACTTTTCAAAGGAAGTTTTTGTTCGTTTCTTTTATCCACATGAGAATTAGTATAGA
Organism: Silurus asotus; assembly: GCA_024362625.1. Taxonomy (NCBI): domain Eukaryota; kingdom Metazoa; phylum Chordata; class Actinopteri; order Siluriformes; family Siluridae; genus Silurus; species Silurus asotus. Next base: position 1,299,286 of record MU551664.1, read on the forward strand.
CAAAAATCACAAGCTGCAGATTTGCCTTTTGCTGTGCTTTAAAAAAAGTCAGAAAAATTAAAAGTTTTTTTACTCTTGAAAGCTGACTTGAAAACGGCTAGTCAGGTTTATGAGGTCTATTATAATGACATTTCATTGACATTACAGCTTTTCATGCTTAGGGGGTCTTTTTGGAAAAAGCTTGTTATGGCCTCTATGACTTTAGAGGCCAATCTGTGGTTGAGATTTTACCACATCATGGCGTACGCTGTGTTTCCTAATTGCTTCACGACGGTTTTAGGTGAATAACAAGCTGGACGCTTGTGTGAGCTTTATAATGTCAAAATCGTTCTGACATTAAAACAAACCTACAAACTCAGGTGCATATACTGTCAAGGTCCCTAATTATAGGTCGAGAACGAGGGTGTAAATCTGTAATTATGGCCAAGATGAAGATCTACAGTCTATAATTAAGGTCTATGGAGAAGCTGTGTAAGCTACTAATGCGTCATTGGTGAATATACACCGATTGTATGGTGTGTGATGTTGGGCTGAATTTCTCTGAAGTGTTTTACGAATGTGGGGGGGATGTGATTAAGGAATGAGGTGGCTTTGGGCTTCCAGAGAACGGTATGATGTTCTGGGCAAAATGAAATGCACAATGTGACGTGAAAAGGGACAGGAATTTGATATAGTATGGGAAAAGCAACAGGGGGTTACAGCATAGACTAGTAGACTAATAATCGCTGTGAAGAGGTGGAAAAAACAGGTACAGCAGACGGTAAGAGATGCAGGCAGATGGTGCAGCTAATTAAAAGTTGTTTCGATTTAATGGATGTTAGCACGTTTGTGTGAGCAAAAGTTTTTCAATCTCACTCCTGCCCACTCTCTGAAAGAAGCTTTTTCTGTTCTCCTTCAAAGCGAAATAAATATAGCTGTGTTGTGCATTCTCTATTTTGCGTGGCTTAAGTAGTTTCGAGTCGGATCAGTGGTGTATCCTAGAAGCTAAAAGCTAAAAGCTAAGCCTTTTTAATGTCGTACTACTTGATTGGGGAATTGAACTTGTAGTCCTACACCTAGCCTACAAAATAATAACGATTTTCTAAATCTTTATGGAAGAGGGCATGTTGTAGAACAGTAGCTAGTCCACTGGTCATGAGAGGAATCATCATGTTTGGAACATTTCACATTTCTTTTTTCTATAAAAACTTTGGACCAGCTCTCCCTGACAACACATTTAAATTCCGGACCCCAAAAATCCCAAATGTCTTGACATTTTGAAAGCAGATGTATACCCCCCTCTATAGCTGTCTGTACCAGTGCTGTTAATAACATCAGTGTGTTCCTGATGAAATACAGAAATTAAATTGCCCAATTACAAGATATCATGATTCCCCTTGTGGTTAGGAATGGCAAACATATTCACATCAGTACTGTTTGCATGTTTTTTCTGAAAGGACCTCATAAAGATCCTCAAACATCTCCCATTTGTTCCTGTTGTTCTTGAAGAACCCAGTGGCTTCTTATTGCCATATGGTCACCATGAGCAACAGCTATTAAATGAAACTATTGCCTTCAATTGCAAGAAAACCTTTAGCCGATATGTGTCCTTGGTCACCTAAGCAAGTCATGTTTTTATAGTTGATAAATGATCTGAGTTAAGAGCCTGCAGGTCAAGCAAGTTGGAAACTCATTCTGCATGGATTGTAGACCTACCTGCCCAGAAAGCTTTGTGGATAGTTTGGTTTCCTAGTCAAATAAATCTAATATTCTGGAAATTTATGTTCGTGGACTGTTGCCCAACAAGGGCAAAATGTATTTCTCATATGGAAAACCTGGAACTGCTTTAAACTAGTGGTGTCCAATGTTTTTCCACAAAGGGCCAGTGTGGGTGCAGGTTTTTATTCCAACCAACTAAGTCCACACCAAGTTCTACCTGTTTAATTGTAATGATTTTATTTTTTAATGGACTACCAGGTGTGGCCCTTGATTGGTTGAAATGAAAACCTGCACCCCTGCTTTTAAACAATATTTTTGATGAGATTTCATTCTCGACTTAAAGCCATCCTGAAGAATCTTAATCTGAGGAGAGGAATTGTCAAAAGTGGTCCTATGATAGACCACTGATCTGAGAATGACTTTGCAAGTCCAACTTACCTTAAAGAGGAGGAAAGGTCTAAAGGCCAGAATGGCTTCACAAATTCTTTGCTAATCTTGCCTCGATAAGGACTGAAGAGAGCCAACATTTCTGTGCAGATCTGGAGCTTAGACATTTGGGCTTTATGAAAGGCCAATTGTGAACCAAAAACCCCTTAATCTTGGGGCTAAAGGCAAGGATACAAGTTCAGAATATTGCCATATATTGTGTAGTTCCTTCTTGTTCATGCAAGACAGCTTTGATCCATTAAGGCCTGGACACGACATAAACCCTGAAGGTGTGCTATCCAACACTGAGTTCTGCTTAAGGTTTGGATCAGACTTGTTTGCCCATCATGTCTCACAGATGCTCGATCAAATTGATTCCAAGTAATGACCTTGAACTTTTGGGCCCATTCTTGAGCAATTCATTGCTGAAGTGTGCAGGCCAAAGCCATCAGGAAATGATGCTACAATAAGGAGGTGTAACGCTGTTTTGGTAGGTGGCCATTGCTTCCATGGAAACCACTTGCCCCTGTTCTAATGGTCTTCGTAGGAACTTTGGGTAGTGTACAGGGGTCAGCATGGACAATTTGACTGCTTAGCAGCTATGCAGCACCCATACACAGCAAGCTGTGATGCTCTGTGCCTTCTGACCCAACACAAACTTGTGCTACAGTAGGTCTTCTGTGGATTTTACCACTTGGGCTAGCCTTTGTTCCACGAGTGCATCAAAAACCCATCAACTGCAGGACAAACCATTGCATTCTTCTTTCATTTCCTGTTTCTTTTTGTGACTCACCAGGGGGTTTCCTACAAATTTGCTCTCTCGTGAACACCACTCAGGGGTTTTCCTTGACTGTAGTGCATATATATTGGCACCTTTACAATAAATCAATTTCAAATGTCACAACCTGCGGCTACCGAAGATTGACAAGTTTTCTCCATTATCAAAAGTCAGGAATATCATTTTATCTCCTAGACCGTGTGGTAATATATCTAGGATATCATCTTCTGGCTTTTCAAGCACTTTAACATGCTGTCACTTTGACTTCATGTTTACAGAAATATGCCTTTGAACAACGTCAAATCACAACTCTCGAGCCATTTAAATGTCCCCTGGTGCCTGTCGTCCCACTTTTTATTAGCAGCATTAGCATTTTTCAAGCACTATAGCCTTATTGTATTTGTTCATGTAAGGTATGCATCGGATAGTCCAGATTTTAGCCTACCAGGATACCATCAAGACCTATTACTGTATAATCTATGTGTTTGTTTGCATCTGTGTGCATATTTGTGGATGTGTGTTTTTGTGTGGTACGTGTGAATGGACCAGTGGAGGATGTGTGAGAAGAAAAAAGGGATAAATGTGCAGATTATTTACCTGCCCTGCTTGGCTCATCCCTCCTCCATGTTCGCCGGTGTTAATTAGCGAAATGGGAATGTGCTAATCCGGTGCTTTCGCAGCTCTTTTTCAGCCTCCGTTTTACACTGGATTACTCTTTCTGTGTGTGTGTGTGTGTGTGTGTGTGTGTGTGTGTGTGTGTGTGTGTGTGTGTGTGGTCCCCATAATCCCCATAATCTACCCGGTATGTATTAATTACTTGCCTGCATGCATTACGTATGCATGACCAGGTCTGAGGAATATAAATGATTAGCGAGTAAGAAAAAATATTTTTTTTTAATCTGAATTTATATCTAGTTTTGCTGTTTATTAATTGTAATTAATTTATAAATGATTAACATATTAATATAATACCATATAAAAAAAAGACAGATGTGGAAAGAGTAATAAAATATTCCACTCAAGTAAAAATACTGTTACTTCAATGTAATTTTACATAAACAAGAACTTGTCTAAAAATCAACTTAATGAAAAGTAAAATGTCGCTCATTTAACAGTTGCTCAGAGAAAAAATCTTCTGAGTTGTTTTTTAATAGTTTTTTCTAAACAAAACAAGTTGTTTTAAATTTAAGGAACTTTTTAACTATTAAATTCAATAAAACAACACTACATGTTGCCCATGAATTGAGTCTAATGTAAGAAAAAAAATTAATCTCCCGTTATAGTGTTCAGAATTCAGACAGTCGACGAACACATTGAACGATTTCGCCGTTTTCCTCAGTGACGAATCCAAACGCTTTGATTGGACACTGCGTTCTAAAGAAGAATGTGTGATTGGTTATAACCGTAATGCTCAAACCTAATGCAGCAAATCTCTAAAATATAATACTTTTTAAAATTTTATTAGACACTTAATCCTAGCTTAATTGTGCATTGCAAATTTTGCCTCAAATACCCCTTAATTTCCAAACCCCATGCATGACATAAGCAATGTGATGCAATGCAACAGTACAACAATTATGTAAATGCAAGATATAAGTATCATTAATTTACCACAACAAGCTTTTTACAAGCTGTAAGTTCAGTCAGTTGGGTACAACCCTTCAATCAAAACATACTTAAGTAAAAGTCAAATGACAGATTTGATGATAATATTGTTCAATCCCCATAACCCTAGACAGCATCTCAGATGCAGAGTGTATGAGCTCGTGTATGCAGAAGAAGGCAGAGAGCGCTGAGTGTTATGCTGAATTATGATGATGCAGCAAAAAGAATAATGGTGAGGTCAGTTGGCTTGGGATGTGTCGAAGATCTACTCTCCTGGTTCTACTCTAAAATTCATTACTCTCACGTAACCTCACATGCCCGTTGCCGTGCGACAGAGGAGATCGGTAATCTGCGAAACACAAAACTACACGCTTTTATTTCAGGCGTGATTTTCATCCCCCACCCCAAACGCATCTGTTCAGCGCGAATGAAAAGCCGACTCTCTGATGTCAGCCTGCGTGAGAAACTCAGACAGAGCAGCAATCAGAAACAACGCGGCAGAGGAAGAGGCCGAGCGAAAGGAAGACGAAAGGATTGCGTAATTAAATCCAATTATGTAGCAGCTGTGAGCTTCAACGCAGCTCATTCCCCACTCTGAAACCAGCACACACACACGATCTTGTTAACGAATGCAACGGTAACAATGGTCTCGCTTTACAGGTGCTTTCCAGATGCATCTAGAGGTTGTGCCAGCTCCACTTGTCCCACCTCATGAACATTTTGGACCTTCAGAAAGAAGATGCCGAACCCTGTGAGGATCCCAGAGGCATCTATAGATGTACCAGCTCCAGTTAAATCCCACCTGATGAATATTTCAGACAATGAGGATAAACAACCTCTTTATTGATAATCAAAATAACATTTTACCCATGTTGGTTAAATTCATAATGATCTCAAAATACTTGAGCTTTTTGCTCAGGAGCTCCTGGTTCCACACCTACCAACAGATTGTATAAGACTGTAGAAAGGATGGTTTATAATCACACTCTTGGAGTCACCCAAATGAAGATGGGTGTCTAAGGGAGTTTTTCCTTGCCGCAGTTTTGCTGATCGGGGATAAATGTTACAGTACTTTGGGGAATGGTATCTCAGTGGTTAAGGTGCTTGGTTTCTGATCAGAAGGTTGGGGTTCGAGCCCCGGTATAACCAAGCTGCTGTTCTTGGGCCCTTGAACAAGGCCCTTAGTTGTGCTCCAGGGGCGCTGTATCATGGCTGACCCTACGTTTTGACCCCAGCTTCGGAGCAAGAAAGATTTTCACTGTGCTTTAATATATACGTGACAAATAAAGGCTATTCTATTGTTCTATTAAAAAAATATAAATTGAAATATATGTGAATTTTCTTCTATAATTCTTACTTTAAAACAATGTTTTTTTCAAAAGCTCTACAGAGGAGGAGAACAGTTAAAGTTCTTTCCAATGTTCCCTTCACCGGGATTCAAAAAGCGCTCTGGAGTCCATGAAGTTCAAGTTTCGCTACAGATCTACAAGAGCCGAGAGTGCGATCCAAGAGAACACTTTTTTCCCTTAAGATTTCGTTAGCATTAATTAACATGCGCCTTAATAAGCTGAGGGACACTGTGGTGTGTGTGTGTGTGTGTGTGTGTGTGAAAGCAGTTTCGCAATTCTACAGCATGAATCTCTGAAGAAATTAAAAGCTTGTTTGATGGACCACTTCAGGTTTTATGGGGTGGATGGAAATGAATTTTTTCATGGAATTTTTGTGAGGTGTTTCTTCTTTTTTTTACCACAGTGTGTTGATTGTTCTCAGACCTCCTCTTTGCTTTCCTCTTCAGCAATGCATAGCGTCCTGGACACCCTGAGCGACAGCACCGGCTCCACCACCGCCAACGATTTGGACCTCATCTTCCTGAAGGGCATCATGGAGAGTCCTGTGGTGAGCATTATAGACAGTTCCCCTTTGTTTATACAGAATATTTCACAATTGCTATTAAAGCTTCATGGACAAATTGTGGTGTTTCAACTAATAATCTTTTCAAATCACCAAATAGGTGAGTCATGCCACTCTTGTTGGTTTGTGAGCTCTTGCTTAGAGCAACCCAATTCCAAACAAGTTGAATTAAGCAGTTATTTGCGAATCTCATTAACCCATGTTTCCACAATAGAACATTTTAGACATATCAAATGTTTAAACTGAGGTAATGAACCATTTTAAGGAAAATATACATTATTTATTTATTATTTGATGGCTACAGAAAATCCAGAAATACCACTGTCCCCTCAGGGATAAAGCTTAAATAGTCTGAGGCAAATTGGAAAACTGTTTTGTGGTAAGATGTATTGAAATGTAAAAATATTCTTGGGACCATCAATGCCATGTCCTCGGGACTAAAGAGGAGAGGGACCATTCTGCTTGTTAACAGTGCTCAGTTAAAAAACCTGCAACTTTGATGAAAGGGGGTGCGTTAATGCCCATAGTATGGGCAGCTTGTTCATCCCAAAAGGCACCATCGATGCTGATAGGTATACACAGGTTTAGAGCAATGTACGCCTCCATCCAGGAATTAATTACGGCATCCATTACAACAGCATGGCTTTATAGTAGACGTTTCCTGGTGCTCAACTGTCCTGCCTGCACTCCAGACCTTTCACTATTTGAAAATATTTGGCACATCATAAAAACCCAAATACGACAAAGAAGACCCAGGACTGTTGAACAGCTTGAATCCTGTATTAAAAGCAAATGGGACAGTATTCCTCTCCCAAAACTTTAGCAACTGGTCTCATCAGACGTATAGAGAGTTTTTTATATATATATTGACATTTGATATATTTTTTATGTTCTTTTGAGAATACGGTTTTGGTTTAATAAAAATCTGTTTTTTATTTATATTTTACACAGTGTCCCCTTTTTTTTGGAATTGGGGTTGTACTTGAAGATTAGCCCAATCCACTTACTGAAAGTACTCAGACTAGATTTCTAAATTGTTATGTAAGAGGAACTGATGGTGAATTGTAAGTATGCAAAGTAATTTCTCTTAAAGGGTTTTAATGAGACTGCTAAACACCAGAGCATTTTTATTTCTCTTGTTAAACCTCTATTTCGTTGTCCTTCCCGCCACTGTAACGAGAATCCTTTTGAGAAGCCTTGTCTTGAGTAGACCTCCCTGTGGAACCTTCTGCACATGCAACAGTGAATCCAGATGAGTGAATGAGTTCAGAGCTGGCTTTTAATTAGCATGATGCTGCTCTTGTCTCTTGGATTTTGTTCTTATCTTCCAGTGTGGCCCTCACTTCTACTTAGAGATTGAAATATTTAATGATATAAATCCTACTTTGGTCTGACCTTCTTTATAAGAGGCAAAAAGCATTGTGTCCTTTTTGAACCATTTGCAAACGTATAAAGTGTCAGGGGAAAATGGTAGACACACGGAAACACAAAAAAACCTTTAAAGGTCACTTTTTACTGCGATTGTTAGGAAACAATCATGAGGGAAACTCACATGGTTGTAAAGAAAATTGATAGTAGATAAGAGAGAAGCAGGTACCATCGTCGCTTCACTGGACCTCAGGAGAGCATTCTATGAGGCACTTTTTGACAGGTTTAATGATAGATTTGTGTTTATTTGTTTTTGAAATATATGTCATTAAAACTATGTTGTAAATGTAAGGGATAAAAAATGTCTTATTACCAGTCCTAACCCTTACCTTGAACCCTGTACCTGAACCCTCATTTCCTATCATTTACCCCAAAAGTCCTAGACTTCACTTATAAAACTTTAAACAAAACAACATTGTACATTAAAGAATAGCAGTTTACATCCAGTCCAAGATTTGATCCGTGTTAGCTTTCCCCATTCTTTACCACTAGGCCTAGACTTTAAATTAAACCCCATCATTTACTACAGTCCCCTAGCCTTACCTTTAACTCTATCCTTTACCCCTAGTATTAGCCATTATCTGAACACACTCGTTGTCCAGTCCTAAACTTTAACTTAAACAAACTTTACGTTGCCTTAATAGTCAAGTCTGCCCACCTGCAACCAGCCCAAGCTGGTATATCCTTTACCACAGGGGTGGTACCCAAACCTTTTTCCGTAAAGGCTAGATGATTTTTCCTTTCTTAGGTTGGATCGTACTTGGTAATAACCAATTAATCAAGCAAAAGTTTTTACAATGGATACTTTATAAAAAAATACATAACACTAATTTTAAAATAGTATTGAAAGTTATAAAAAAACAGTACTGAATAATGAAAATGTGTTAAGGGATATTAAAAGTATATTCATGAATAAAGATAATCATTTAATTAATCAATGATGATTAATAAATATAATATAGCGCTCTCCGTGCAGCGCACAGGCTCACATGCAAAAAACAAACAGCACGTGTTTCGCCTTTAGAGGCCGCTCCCATAATAAAAGTTATTTTATGAATAGAAATGTAATGATCAAAAACAGATATGATATAAGTAAAACATATATTTTAAATTAAAATTTCTAAATATGTCTCTGCTATTGTTCAGAAGGCAGATAAATGTGGGGGCGAGCTATTTTTAGCCCAGAGGCCATATTTTGGGGACCCCTGCTTTTCCTAGCCTAGCCTTTAAATTCAACAATATGCTTTACCAAAAGGCCTAGCTTTAATATTTGATATATTATGCCTTTCCACTATTAAACCTTGTCCTTGATTACCAGTATAACCATTTAACCGCTGTATTTATTTCCAACTTTACCTCACACTTTAACTTTATTCGTTTGCCCCCAGTCTTGACCCCTTTAACCCCATTCTTAGCCTTCTTAGACCTATTCCCTAATCACCAGACATAACCTTTACTTTCAAGCTTCCATCTTTTGTCACTAAGTAAATATAGTCATATCACAAACATTATAATTATTAATAACTATGCATGTGGATAAAAAAAATCAATTGCACAGAATGATCTGATTGATCAGAATTGTCTTTCTGTTTTGGAGGAATATTTCAGATGAAAAGAAATGAATGAAATGTATCACATGACAATAATAAAACAATAATACAGTGAAACTTTGAGCATACATAATTAATGTGATTATTGATTATTTCTAGAGTGCACTGATGAGGCCACTAATATAAGTCTCACCTCAAAGATGTGGCCTGATGTCTCTCTGATTTTTTTACATGCACTTACTTTAACCTGACCTACTTTATGATTGTCAATGCATTCGAAACAGTATGAACGGTCAGGAAAAAAAAATGTACACTCAAAACACAAAACTCTCTGGACAATATTGAGTTCATTGTGATTGTTTGGAACCAATCACATGGGAAACTCACATGGATGTGAAGAAGGGGAAAAATGAATATGAGAGAGAGGCTACTCTCTCTTAAGATACTGTTGGACCTGGGAAGGGTTTTCAAAAAGATCTGTTTAATCAAGAATTGGTGAATTTTTTCAAAGAGTATATTCAATTTCATTTTTATTTGTATAGCGCTTTTAACAATGAGCATGGTCTCAAAGCAGCTTTACACAGATAATGTGGTAATTAAAAGTAAATATGTTATTTGTAAGTAAGTTTGTCCCTGATAAGCAACTATGGCAAAGAAAAACTCCCCGAGATGGCATAAGGAAGAAACCTTGAGAGGAACCAGACTCAAGAGGGAACCCATTCTCATCTGGGTTGCACCGAATGTCCATTTGAAGCAGATATACAATGTTGCGGGGTACAGTGATAATGATCAGAAGCGAACTGTATCCTGAGTCAGTGTAGCAGACTGTTGACATTAACTACAGTCCAGTCCATCCTTAAAGCTCCGGTTCTTACTCCGGAATTTCATAGAACCACCCAAGGTGTTGATGAGAAACCGTCCCAAGCTGCACAGAGTTTCCTCCATTCGAAGAGAACACTATCCAGAGGCAGGCCTGGATGAAGCGGGAAGATCCACGGAGGGGAGAGGGGCAGGAACAGTGGTCACTGGGCTGTAAAAGAGAGAGAGAGAGAGAGAGAGAGAGAGAGAGAGAGAGAAGAGGGTGACAGGAAGAGAAGGATATGGATTATTAAGTGTCCTTAAATGTTGTATGAAAGTAACTCCAACAAGACTCGCTATGGCAGCATAACTAAAAGGGAGAACCAGAAGGTAACACAGACATGAGGGATCTCTGGGATAAGAGACGACCCACCACACCACCATCAACAAACCTGAGTGAACGTCTGAATGTAAGGGGACGACAGCATACAAATATACCAGTTCACCAAACACTCTATATCCATGTTCCCTCCAGATCTGAGCCTTTACCTAAGAAAAAAAATCTACTGATCAAAGGCTTGACTAAATAAATACGTTTTCAACCTCGACTTGAACTCTGAGACTGTGCCGGAGTCCCGAACACTGGTTGGAAGGCTGTTCCATAACTGTGGGGCTTTATAAGAGAAAGATCAGCCGTACACGCTGAAACAGAAACACCATCCAGAGATGCTACGTAATCGGAAAGTTTACTTCTAGCTGCATTTGGTCCTAGTAAAAGTACTTCCATCTTATCTGAGTTGAGCAGAAGAAATTTATCAAGCATCCACTGTCTAATGTCCTTTACACACTTCTCAACATTGTTAAGCTGATCTCGCTCATCTGGCTTTGCTGAAATATACAGCTGTGTGTCATCAGCATAGCAATGGAAGCAAATCCCATGTTTATGAATAATTTCACCAAGAGGCAGCATATATAAAGAGAAAAGCAGAGGGCCTAAGACAGATCCTTGAGGAACACCAAACTTTACCTCATAGAGTATGGAGAACTCACTATTTACATCAACAAACTGATAGCGATCAGTCAAATAGGACCTGAGCCAAGAGAGAGCTGTTCCCTTTATTCCAACAACGTTCTCAAGTTTAGCAAGTAGTATAGTGTGATCAATGGTGTCAGAAGCTGCACTAAGGTCGAGCAAAAAAGGTAAGGAGACAAAACCCTGATCAGAGGCCAATAACAGGTAATTTACCACCTTAACTAGCCCCGTCTCTGTGCTATGATGAGGCCGAAATCCTGACTGATACATTTCAAAAATGTTATTCGTAAGTAGGTGTGAGCAGAACTGCTGTGCTACAACCTTTTCTAAAATTTTGGATATAAAGGGGAGATTTGATATCGGTCTGTAGTTGGACAACTGACATGGGTCAAGGTCAGGTTTCCTAATAAGGGGGTGGATAAATGCCAGTTTGAAGGATTTAGGTACATAACCAGTGCTAATCGAAGAGTTTATTATTTTTAAAACAGGTTCAATTACCTCTGGAGTTATCTGTTTAAAGAAACTTGAAGGCAGGGGTTCAAGAATGCAGGTTGATGATTTTAATGAGGAAATTAATGAAATTAAGTCATTCTCATGAATAGGAGTGAAGCTTTGTAGTCGATTGTCTTATAATTACACTGCTGTCTACAGGGTTACTTGAATAATTTGGATTTATATTAAACGTCTGGATTTCTTGCCTGATGTTTTCAATTTTATTATTTAAAAAGTTCATGAAATCATTACTACCTAATGATGGTGTGCATGTGAGAGCAGTGCTTTATAAATTATGCCTAAACATTTCCAACCCCTAGTCCTAACTTTACCTTCAACCAAAACTTTTAACCAAAGTCCTTACATTTACCTTCAACCCAGTCCTAACATTTACCTTCAAGCCAGTCCTAATCTTAAAATTCAAATTAGTTCTTTAACCCCAGTTCTTATTTTTACCTTCAACCCAATCCTTAAAACCCAGTTTTAACCTTTACATTAAATATAGTCCTTTAACCTAAATCCTAAGCTTTAAAATCAACCCAGTTGTTTAACCTTATCTTCAATATAGGCCTTTAACCTAAAACCTATGCTAAATCATGTTTAATCTATTCCTTTAACACCAGTCCTAAACTTTACCTTAAATTTTTTGTGTAATTTGTATTTGTGCAACAGGCCCATGAGCGGTTTGAGGAGCCAAAGCTGGAAGCAGTGAGAGAGAACAACGTGGAACTGGTGCAGGACATCCTGAAAGATCTCACACCTCTCACCGAACAAAGTCAGGCAGCAAATGAACTCGCCTGCATACTCAGTGAGCCCCACTTTCAGGTACATGCACAAACACAAGCAGTCATGTACATTAAAGCCTGGCAGAAGAGCCAATTACCATGGTATTTTCTCATTGGTCCCCAGTCCCTATTGGAAACACATGATTCTGTAGCCTCCAAAAGCTATGAGACACCACCCCCCAGCCCCTGTGTCTTCATGGACCCTGCTCTCAACAACCAACCTGTCCCTCCTGATGCTGTCAGGATGGTCGGCATACGCAAAGTCTCTGGAGAACACCTGGTAAAACCTGGGTTTATCTGAATATGTTTAGCTACAGGGAAGGATATGAATTTACCTACCAATAAACTTTTATTTAAGTCTCCTGACCAATTAGAATGGAGTCCTGTGGTATAAGCTGACTGCCTCTTAACTGTAGCTGATATCAGCCTTCCCTCTTGCAATATTTCCTGCCCAGGGCGTGACATTTCGTGTGGAAGGTGGAGAGCTAGTGATCGCACGCATCCTGCATGGCGGTATGATTGATCAACAGGGCCTTCTGCATGTTGGTGACGTCATCAAAGAGGTTAACGGGAAAGAGGTGGGCAGCGACCCCAAAGTGCTGCAAGATATGCTAAAGGAGGCCAGTGGCAGCGTTGTGCTTAAGATCCTGCCCAGCTACCAGGAGCCTCACACACCTCGGCAGGTCAGCGACACACAAACACCAACTTTACATTAAAACTGTTCACTGGACAAAGCAACTAAACCCCAATTAAACCCCTTCACAAGTACAGTTTAGTTGGCTTGCGGTTGGGTGTGATCATACTATGGTCAGTTATCCAACTAACCCCCATGAAAACGTTGTAGTTTAGTGCTTAAAGCTCGGGGATACTTTTCGGAAGGTTGGGGGTTCAATCTCCGGTATTGCCAAGCTGTCACTTTTGGGGACCCTTAACCCTCTGTGCTACAGTGGTGATATAACATGCCTGGCCCTTTATTCTGACCCCAGATTCCTACTTCACTGGGATAGATAATAATATTCTTCCCGAATAAATATAGTATTGTAAAAAAAACTCTTTTGAAACTTTATGTTTCATGCTGTAGAGAGGTCTCAGCATGCTAACTGACTCATTGTTATGATTATGCTCACATTTGTTTGTTTCCTGGTTCCCTAGGATAGGCTCCCGGCGTCCTGTGTGGGATAAGTGGTATAGAAAATAGATGGATGAATTGGTGGGTGTATAGATGTATTAGATATAAAAGGCACATGAAAATAGATTTTTCTTTTCCCCCTATTCAACAAATACTGCAAGCTTTTGCACTTGACATAATGGACAAAACATAAACAGTCCACTTAGCACAGGAAAAGGTTAAGCCATTAATACCAGTCCGTGTAACAAGGCATCATTACATATTCTGTGTGTGTTTGTATGTGTGTGTATTTAAATAACCATTTGAACAGCTTGGCCCGTTTTATCACGATTTCCTGGAACCATGTGCCATATGATGGAAATGTAGGCCATGTCTGTGTCTCTCCTGCCTCATGTGGCTGCCCCATCTGTGCTCACCTGAGTCACACTTTCTGTCATCCTGACCTCCTGCCCACATTTAGCACTGCCCCGGCATTATTCCTGTCAGGTTTGTGTCAGGTTCCTGTCGGGTTCCTTTCAGGTTAACAGCAGCTCTGACAATAGTGCAGGTCTACACAGATCAGAGATAACTTTATGGCCACCGATCAGGCATAGCATTATGACCACCTTCCTAATATTGTGTTGGTCCCCTTTTACTGCTAAAACAGTCGTGACCAGTCGAGCATTAATAACATAAACTTCTTCAGCAGTTTAAGATACAGGAGCTTGTCTGTTGGACCTGACCACACGGACCAGCCTTTGCTCCCCCACATGACAGTGTCACCGGTTCACCACTGTTCCCTCCTTGGAGCACATTTGATAGATACTGATCACTGCAGACCAGGAACAGCCCACGAGAGCTGCAGTTTGGAAGATGCTCTGACCCAGTCATCTAGATAGTAACAGCTATCAGCTGTTACTATAGTAACAGCTTGTCCAGGTTGCCAAAAACACAACCGAGAACGGGCTCTAACGTCCACAGTGCTGTTCTACATCATCGGATAGAACTACAAACAGATAAAAATGACAAACTATTGTTTGTTGATACAATAAAATCCTAATTGCTGGACAGTCGCTGCTGCTATTCTTTCGTCTACATTGGTGTGGATTATTTTCCGGAACCAACTGTGTGTTAAGGATAAAGTTATTATACATTAGATTATAGTCATCGTTCTATTTTTATATGATTGAAACGCAACAACATTTCAGACATGTTTCTAGTCCAGAAGAGAGAAATGGGGGCAAACAAAGGGTAATTTATGTCTGTAGTGCTTTAAGACCACTGGGTTACTATGGTGGCACTGTTTAGGCCCACCCTTGTACTGACCCTTTCTTCTGCATGCATGATTTCCCTATTTTTTTCTATGCCCAGTATGGATTGTGTGACAAACAAATACGTATGGACTATCTCGTTGGGGTGTGTGTTGCGTTGGCACACTCGTACAGATCCCCTGCGTGCAAATATGTTGAGTGTGTGAGTGTGAGTGCTGACTCACACACTCCAAATACAGGAGAGATAATGTTAGAGACAGGAGGGGGACAGCGTGTGTTGCACGTCGTGTCGGACTGATTTGTTGGAAATCTTGTTCACACACAACCCCTTCAATGGCTTTAAAGCAAGATGATTCCTTTTAGTCCGGATAAAAAAATGTTCATGTTCAGAGTGGAAATAATGGTAAATTAACATTGCAGTGTTTTTCCTCATTGGAGAAAAACAAGGGGAAATCAAGATCAAAGCGCTCAGGTTCCGTTGTCTGAAATACGCCCATGTCTAGCTAATGATGTTCAATGGAAAAAAGGATATAAGAGGAATGAGAATCATCTTTTTTTACATGTTTTATCGACATGTTCTATGGGAACTTACGGTACATAAACAATTATTAACTGTATACAATTAATATCATTGTACCTAACTTGGTAATGCTTTTTTTTAGTATGCACATAATCATTAAAGACACCAAATATTAAGTGGGAATGATGATGATGATGATGATCGTAATATGTAAGTAGTATTAGCAGTAGTAATAGGCCAGTAGTAGAACCATGATCTGAGCGTTAGTATTTTATATTCCTAGGAAAGCAAGAGTAAGAAAGACTGTTATTTTTTCTAGAAAGGTAGAGAATGCAGTCCGGCAAGGCAAGACAGGCATGTCCTGTACTTCCGCAAGTGCAGTCCACTCTAACCTTAGGTTTGTGTCTATAGCGCTATTTTTCAGACCACAAATAAAGCTTTGTCAGCTTAGAAGTGCAACCACATACAGCACATGTTGTTCCTGAGATTTTTAATGCCTGAAAAAAGTTTTTGCCGCCTGAAAAACAAACTGCACATAAACAAAACATATTGCCGGCAGTGCAAGTCAGTCAATGCTGCTACTTCTTTTGGTAGAAATTATACCCATAGTCTTGTTTTACAGCACCGGCCCAAAGAAAGGGTGGATATTTTTAAGCCTAACATCTTCTGGTTGCATAGTTCTGACCCCTCCCCCTGGGAGACACAGTTCTGGCCCCTCCCTATTGGGAGACACAGTTCTGGCCCCTCCCTGTTGGGAGACACAGTTCTGCCCCCACTCCTGGGGAGACATAGTTCTGGCCCCTTCCCATTAGTAGACACAGTTCTGCCCCCCTCCGGAAGACACAGTTTTTGGTCCCCTGGAGACACAGCTCTGGCCTCTCCCCCTTGAAGACCCAGCTTTGACCCCTGGGAGACACAGTTCTGGCCCCTACCTATTGAAAAACACAATTCTTCCCCCACTCCATGAGAGACATAGTTATGGCCCCTTCCCATTGGGAGACACAGTTCTGTTCCACCTCTAGGAGACACAGTTTTGGCCCCTTGAAGACACAGTTCTGGCCCCTACATGACACAGCTTTGGCCCCTCCCACTTGAAGACATAGCTCTGGCCCCTGGTAGACTCAGTTCTGGCCCTTTTCCCCTTCGAAGACAGAGTTTTGGCACCTTACCATTGGCATACACAGTTTTGGCACTTCTCTTTTGGAAAATGGCATTTCTGCCCCCTGGCTGGCCCATTTATTGCTCATTTGTAAATGCCTAGCACCCAAGCCACACCCAAAAAAAGTAAACAGATTGGTGACACCCAAATAGATCATCCTGAAATTTGGCTGAAAAGTGCTGCCAGTCCATTATTTAAATTTTCACAGCTGCTGTAATAGAAAGTAAATCGACACTTTCTGATCCATCAGAATTTCAGAATTCAACACATTCTCTTTTTGGTGTCAGTCTGAGGTAAAGAAAAGTTTTCCTAGTGAATAATGGTCACAGGTAATAGTGAACAAAGGAGGCAACTCTAATCATATAATGATACATTTACAAACAAAACAGGAATTGAGGAATGAGACCCCAGGAGCAGCCCATTCATTATAGCGATGCGTGGGAAGATGACCCCTGAAAAAAATGCCGTGTCACAGGGCTGTCACTAAATTTTATAGTAAAGGATTTATTGCTCTTCAAGCTGGTTCAGCAGTGATAAAATAACTAGAAATTTTCAACATCTTTCACATGTCTTTTTTGCAAATTATAGAGTAGTATCGATAACAGTTTCGAAAAGTAGTATCTGTATGTGTGTAGGTACCGATCAAATGTGAACGATACCCATCCCTAGTCACGACTGTGTGTGTCTTTGCACTACCAGGCGTTTGTGAAATGCCATTTTGATTACGACCCTGCCCACGATAATCTAATCCCCTGCAAGGAGGCCGGCCTTCGGTTCCACAGCGGTGAAATCTTGCAGATCTTCAATCAGGATGACCCCAACTGGTGGCAGGTTGGTGCAAGTCAAACGATTTGGTGTTATTCTCTAAAAATCTTTCTAGGGCAAAATTTATAACAAGGAGTAATTGAGCTTCCATTCAAGGAAGATCGTATTTGAGTGCACAGAAGTAATGTGGAATTGCGATTCTTGAAGCCCCATCATGGCCTTTTTGCTCCAGGCATGTCATCTCGGGGGCGGCAGCGCAGGTCTGATCCCCAGCCAGCTGTTGGAAGAAAAGAGGAAAGCATTCGTGAAAAGAGACCTGGAGTTAAACACTGCAGGTAGGAACACACACCGAGCTGATCTCATACAATCATTTTCGAACCCTGGTCCTTGTAGAGTCCCCCCCTGCTCTAACACATTATTTCACTCAGGAATATGGCTTGAAATGTTCACAACGTCATCGCATTGAAGAGTAAACTACCATTTTAAATTAAAGAGATGTGAGAACAGGTGCGTTTGGCATGACATCATTTTTTCAACTGCTGACAAGCAAACATCTCCCCCTAATGGGCATCTAAAGAAGCTCCAATTTTAAGTTTAAATATAAAGTTTGTACTTGTCGTTGTTGTCAGAAATTGTATATAATGTGTTATAAACAAAATAAGAACGTCTACATGTAGAACTTTGTATGTTACAACCTGCACTACAGTCCATAAGACGAGACTACCAGACAAGAGGACCAGGAACTGGCTTTCTGGACCACTCTCAGGTCCACACATTTATCAATTGCCCTGAATTTTGTGGCTCAAATGGCTATGAGTCTGGGAAAAAAATGCATGTTATGGGAAAAAAATCACTGATGCATAAGATGGAGGTGTATGTGTGTGTTACCGGGCTGTGTGCTGATGTCTGCAGGACCTCTGTGTGCAGGCATGGGGGGGAAGAAGAAGAAGAGAATGATGTACCTGACCACCAAGAATGCAGGTAACATTGTGACCTCTCTCCTGTACCTTTTTAGCTTCTGTTCTCTGTGGCTCTGTCTTTGTGTCTGTCCCGTCTCCTGAGGAGTCTGAAACCTTTCTTTGTCTGAAACGCAGCGGTGGACGAAGTACACAAACCATGAGTTAAAGTAGATTAGACTCCAGTTCAAGAAAAAAATGCTCCCTTTAAATGTTCACTTGAGTATAAGTACAAAAGTATTTGCCTTCAATTTTATTTAAGTATCCAAAGAACTATGATTTATTATAATATTCCTATTATAATTTGTCGGTTTAAGGTTTATTTGTAACATAGTTGCAAGTTTAAGTTAAATGAAAAATTGGATTACAATCAAAACAAGTTCAAAACAGAGCATTGATCCTGATTGGTGGCATGCTGCTGTTTTATCCACTCGTAAATAAAAAGGAACAACTAATTTTGGAAAACGTAGTTGAGTAAAAGGTAAGAAATTTGATTTTTGAAATGTAATGAAGTAAAAGTCTCCTGAAATGGAAATACTTCATTAAAGTACAGTAAAGAATTTACATTGTTACTCTCCACCGCTGCTGAAACAGTCCCCCATTTCAATCCCACCTCGAAAGTTAAAACCATATTTCACTCCAATACCAATCCCAGTTCGAAAGTGTTCCAAAGTCAAGAAACATCCCAGTCCAAAACCAACCCCCAATGCAAACCCCACCAAGTCTAAGGTCTCTTAATTCAAACTATTCCACAGTCCACAACCATCCACCAGACTTGGGGTGATTTGGACAAGGGTTTAAAAAAGTGTATAGACTGTCCAAATCACCCCAAATCCTAAACCCCACCATTGTTTTGTGTAGGGGTGTCCCCCCGACTTAGGATATACATAATCGAATCAGAATCCTCAAGTCTTCCCTAAAGTCATCGAATTATGTGTGCATGTGTGTGTTGGGGGTGGGATTAATGGGGTACCAGGTGATCAACAAGTGAGTAAGAAATTTTTTTTCTTCCACACACAACACACAAAAACAACTTTCCAATAAATCGACCAAACTAACAAAGTAACAACGCGATTCGGATAAACATATCCGTAAAACTATTCCTCTGCATTTTAAAGCCATGACGTACAGAACATCACACAGAGATAGAGGAAAATGTATAAAAACAGTCTGGATCTAGATCTTCCCAGTCCCTGTTTAGACACACACCAAAAACATGAATGAAAATCCGACTTTTTTTAGACGTTATTTGTGCATGAGACGCTTTTGTTTGTACCTCATTTGTAAAGTGTTGTGTATTCGAGTGTGTGATCTGCATACTTTAAAAATCAAATAAATCTGCTTGTATTGTCAACTTCAGGCTTTAGAAATGAGATATCTTCAAGGGGACATGTTTTCCTTGTCCCTTCGGCATAGCAGGCTAGCATGTTTGCCTTGTGCTTTGGAGGTTCCCCACTGAGTACTGCAGTTTCCTCCAAACGATTGACCATTGACCAACCAATCAACGTGCCCATGCAGACGAGACACAGTAGGCATAGTGATCATTTGTGTCTAATAGGTTTTTGAGTTTGACGTAAAATAATTTTCCCTGTTAGAGTTTGACAGACACGAGCTGCTGATCTACGAGGAGGTAGCGAAGGTGCCCCCATTTCGGAGAAAGACCCTGGTGCTGATTGGCGCTCAAGGAGTCGGACGGCGGAACCTGAAAAACAAACTGCTGATGTCACAACCTCATCGTTACGGCACCACGACACCCTGTAACACACACTTCTACACTGAAACGGTACAATCCAACAGGCAGCTTTTTTTTGTGCGGTTGCTGATCCATATCTCCGTTTCCTTCGATACACCTGTAGACACGTCCCGTAAGCCCAAATTTGACGAGAAGGAGGGGCAGATGTACCTCTTCATGTCACGCAGTGAGATGGAGGCGGACATTAAGAGCGGCCGCTTCCTTGAGCACGGCGAGTATGACAGCAACCTGTACGGCACCAAGATCAACTCCATTCATGAGGTGATCGAGTCCGGCAAGGTCTGCATCCTGGACGTCAACCCACAGGTGAAATTAGAAGTTTTGACGTTGGACTTAGTGGATGAACAACTTCTTAGTCGATACTCAAAAAACATTCTGCATATGCTGTTTCTTTATCACTGAACATGTATGGTGGAGTTGGTGTTGAATCCATAATGATCTCAGATGCTGAGCTAATTTATGAGTTGCTCCTGGAGGAGTTCCTGCTTTCACAACTGACTGTAGCAAGGAAATCACTCGTAATCTCACACTCCAGTGCTCATGATATTTTTCACTCTCTGCGGTTAATGATTTATAATCCGACTCTTGGTGTTGCTCAGATGAGGATAGGTTTTGAGTCTGGTTCCTTTTAAGGTTAGTGTTAGGGTTTTCACTGTTCCTGCCCCTCTTTCCTCCGTGGATCTTCCTACTTCGTCCAGGCCTGCCTCTGAATAGTGTTCTCTTCGATTGGAAGGCACTCTGTGCAGCTGGGGACGGTTTCTCATCAACACCTTGTGTGGTTCCATCAAATACCGGACATTTCGGTGTCCCTGATGAACAAGCCGGTGGCGACTGTGGTGAAGGACAAACTCCCTAAAATGGCATAAGGAAGAAACCTTAAAGGGGAACCAGACTCAAGAGGGAACCTCATCCTCATCTGGGTTGCACCGAATGTATATTTATTACAGATAAACGATGTTGAGGTGCAGTGATGGAGATCAGAAGCAAACTGTAGTCCTGAGTCAGTGTAGCAGACTGACATTAACCACAGTCCAAATCCCAACAAAAAGTTCCTGTTCTTATGCATGGATCTCAATAGTGTTGATGAGAAACCATCCACAGCTGCACAGGGCAGCCTCCAATTGAAGAGAACGCCATCCAGAGGCAGGCCGGGACGTGTGGATAATGAAGTATACTTAATGTTGTATAAAAGTTAAGGACGCTATGCAGTTGGGGATAAAATTAGCTTGTTACCTGCTAGCATAGAACCTTAGTCTGCACTTCTACTGGTCAGTAGCTCCACCTAGCTTGGACCAGCTTTAAAAAACAATTATTTAGGAAATTAATGGATTTGATTTGGAACATGACCTGTAACAGAAACGCTCAGCATGAAACATCTCATTGTGTTTGTCCAATATCGTGAGTAATCTTTGGTTTCCGTCACTTCAGGCTCTCAAAGTGCTGCGGACAGCCGAGTTCCTGCCATACGTTGTGTTCATCGAAGCCCCCGACTTTGAAGTTCTCAAGGACATGAACAGATCTGCGATCGAGGCTGGAGTCATCACCAAACAGCTCACGGTGCGTAACATCGCCCCCTTTTGTTCGGGTAGAAATTCTACAAGGTATCTTAAGAGCAGTTTTGTAGTCACTAGTTGAAAACTTGGCATCTATGTAATGTTCTTTCAAGTCTCACACGATTGACAAAACTTTTCTGGATGTGTGTGAGCAGGACTGCGAGCTGAAGAGGACGGTGGAGGAGAGCGAGAGGATCCAGAGAGCTTACGGTCACTACTTTGACCTCACCATCGTCAACGATAACCTGGACGGCGCGTATCGCAGCCTGAAAGTGGCGCTAGAGAGACTGAGCACTGAGCACCAGTGGGTTCCTGTAAACTGGGTTTTCTGAGCCAGATGAAGGTTTATGTCTTGATATTAGAGTGCAGTGAAATGTGAGCAGGTCGTAAATAAACCTAGAAACAAACGTAGTTGTATTTAAATACTACCAAAAACACACCTTTTTTTCATGCCGATTATATAAAACGAATCTATTTTCTATCAAAAACAGAAGGTATAATTTTCTCAGAGTTGGCGTTTGATCTTGGCAAAAGCGATACCTGCTATGCGCCCTCTAGTGACCATGCAGTAAAATGACATGCACGTGTTTACCTAACAGTTAAAGATTGTTGGTTTATTCATGATAATCTTTTGCAATTATAATGATTTTAATTATTATTATTTGATGTTCACACTGGCATTATGTCTATCCTTTTTATATGGCGCATAATTCATAATTCATTTTTCATTCAAGTTTTTTTGTTTCGTAAGAAAATTGCAGACGCAAAAGGAAAACGCGTCAGTCAAGGGGCAACCTTTCAGTCCAAACGACCTGACATATAAAACCCGTGTCAGACAAGTTGTCACAAAGGAGAGCGACAATACAAATCTTAGGCATGACCTAAAAATCCGCCATCCTGCTGAGTTTTTGCAAGTCGTCCCCGCCAGCATGTGGTTCCCGACCCACTTCCTCATTCACAGCCCTGTATCATGCAGAGCCTTCAACTCCACAAAGTACAATTGAAGCAGCTGGAGGTGGCGCGAATGCACACGGGAAAAAAATCCAGACAAACTATAATAAATGGATACAAAAGAAGCGCGATTGTTTGCCGTACAGCAACGTTCTGCAGGGGTGATGGCCCGTCTAGCTTAGTTGCAAACTTCTGTGCAGGTACAAATCATCTCGCAGGCTTAGGGTTCGCTTTCGTTTCATGGAAAAACATTCTCAATTTGAAGTAATATTAAACACAAGGTTACAGAAAAGCTGCGAACGTTTTCATTCCTCTTGAAAACCAAAACGATCCTATTCACTGTAGTATATGTTGGTCATAACACTGTGACAAAAAAAGAAAAATCAGAGCAAACTAATACCATATTATGTATGAGATCAGAAAAAAAGGCAATGATAATAATTTTTTTTTTAAGGTTTATGAGAATAAAACTCTACACGAAAAAACCTATTCCACATTCAGCCACTAGGGGTGTACTAACTGAAATCCCGAAAGTGTCCTATAAGTTTGAGATTTATAGCAGGAGATCGTCCACTCCAACCCATGTAAACCATTTCTTCATGGCGGTGGAAGAGTTTCGGGTTCGAATAAAGGGAAAATTTCATGCTACAGCATCCAAAGACGTCCTGTACAAATTGTGTGTCTCCAAGTTTGCGCTAGCAGTTGGGTGAAGAACCTCGGACATCTGGGAAAAATCAGACGTCCCGATACTTTTCTCCATATTAAGTGACTATAATTGGAAATTTGAAAACAAAAAAAACAGAAAAGTTCAGTATGATGAACTCCATGAAACTCGATGAACTCCAACAAATGAGAGTAAAGTTCAATTTTCTTCAGGCCAATAAAACATTTATAAGGAATTGATGGAGCTAAGATGTAGTTTAGGTGTGTGTGTGTGTGTAAATGCTGTACGCGGTTAATAAAGCCTAACCGCTGTATATTTGTACAGACTCTGTGTGAACTGTAGCTCTTTACTTAAAAAAAAAAAGAAAAGCAAGAAATGTTGCTGTATATGTGCTTAAACTGTAAATAACCACGAGCTCATATTCAAACACAGAATACTGGAAATAAAGCAGCAATAAACGTCCTGCCGTTTCATGACTTTTCCTTGAAAGAACCCATCCCTCATTCCTCATTCCCTCATCCCTCATCCCTCATCCCTCATTCCCTCATCAATAATCACTCATGCAGTCGTGAATCTAATAAACCTGATCAAACCCTGAAACCACTCACACGTGATTCATCTGTGTGAAAGATTTAAGTGTGTGTGTGTGTGTGTGTGTGTGTGTGTGTGTGTGTTTGAGTAAATATATAACAGTTTACTAGACAGGAACTACATTAAATTATAAAAAAAATAATTAATTATTTACATTTAAATAAAAATGTAAATTGGTGAAAGAAGAAACAAGAAAGAAAGAAATACAATAAAGTGAAGGTGAAAGAAAAAGAAAGGAACAGTGAATGAGAAATAAACCAAAGAAGGAGAAACAATAAACAAAGAAAAACAGTGTAATAAAAGGAAATGAAGAAAAGGAAAAAAAAACGAGTCTCATCATTAAAACTTTCATTTTATTCATACCAACTAATAAAGTGCATTAGGTTTGTTTCTTTTACTCACACACACACACACACACACACACACACACACACACACACACACACACACACACACACTCCACTGCAGGTGGACTCTGGACTGTTCTAAGGCGTTTAGAATAATTGTAAACTTCCTCTCAGCAGATAAAGTTGATGTCGGAGAACCAAGTCGCTCCGTCATGTGCGCTGTGTGTGTTGAGGTGAAGGTGAAGATGAAGGTGAAGATGAAGAGATCTCGGTGTAGGCCGGTGGCTCTTCTTCAGGACCACTGTTTTTCATCTGCACAATAAACACAAACACATCCAGCATCTTGATCATCACATCTTTCACACTACCAATAAAAAAAGAAAAAAAAGGAAAGAATTAATCACAAGAAAGAAAGAAAGGAAGAAAGAAAGAAAGAAAGAAAAAACTAAGCAAGAAAGAAAAAATAATCAGAAGAAAGAAAGAATAAATAATCGAAAGATAGAAAAAGAAGAAAAAATAAGAAGAAAGAAAGAAAGAAAGAAAGAAAGAAAGAAAGAAAGAAAGAAAAAAGGTGATGGTGAAAGTAAATGAAAAAAAGAAAGCAAGAAAGAAAAAAGGGAAAGAAGGAGAAATAATCATAAGAAAGAAAGAAAGAAAGAAAAAAAGGAAGAAAGAAAGGAAAGAAGTAGAAATAATCAGAAGAAAGAAAGATTTATTGTGCTATGGACTTCACCTCTGAATATGGCGGTGGCTGGACCCTGGGGATGATGGAGTCGTAGGCAGGGGGCGGGAACGCAGCAAGAGACGACACTGAGTCCCGGTCGAAGTTCTCGTCGTTAGCAGGAAAGGGAATAACGTAGATGGGGGTCTCGCAGTGCTGCGGTTCGTACGCTCTCCGACGGCCGAAGCATTGACACTTGCAGCAGCATTTCATCACCAGCATGGCCACGAAGAAGCCCAGGATCGGTGGTAAGAAGAGCCTCCAGGCCGTAGAGAAGAAACACTGTGTTACACAACTCAATGCAACATTTACGTACATTAGCGTTAAAGCGCTCAGTGCTCGCCCAAATGAAGTGCTCGCATGGCCAAAGGGACGAAATCAGGCGCTCCATAACGCAAAATAAATACATATAATCCAAATCGAATCACTGCCTGGGTTGAATTATTATTTGAAAAATATTTCATAAATATTTCTTCATCAGAACTCTAATAAATTTTGTTAAAAAAAAAACAATCTGTGCAATTTCAAAATTCTGAACATGAAATTAAATAATAAAATAAAAACAAAGATAAAATTGATACAAGTGGTATAAAAAAATTATAAAAAAGTCATATAAGTATATATAAGTATATAAGTATAATATATAAGTAATTAATACATTTAAGACATTTATTGAATTCCATGAAAATAAATAAATCAATATAAAAATGTAACAAAAAGTAATACGACTTGAAATAAAATTGTAAAAAGAATCCCAGATTTTTTTTTTATGGTAAACGGAATTCAAATAAAAATTAATTTTTATTTGTTAAAAACTTGAAAAAAAATTTTTTTTTGCAGAAATATTCAAAGTTTTTACTATAACAAAGTAGAATTTTTCTAATCAATATTTTGAGATATAGCCCATGATTTCTGATTCAAGTGCTTTTTGTTTTTGCTTTTATTTTTATTATTATTATTATCAATCCATTAAAAGAATCGGTATTTTTACACGTTTACTTCGATTAGATTCAACTTTATTTTCAATGAAATGCAGTGGAATATAATACAAATTTTAACAAATAAAAACATTTTGAATTCTATAATAGCAAAAGAAAATAAAAAATATTAAATTTTGACGATTATTAAAAGACTTAAATTTACCTTATATAGTAGTATTCAGCTTCCATGGTCCTGCTTCTGATCTATCGAAAGGAATAAAGAAAAGGAATAACACTTAGCGATCAATAATAAGTATTGGCACCCTCAGAGTCCACTCTGTTTCCAGGTGTGTCAAAAGCCAGGAAGTGACATCTCGCAAAATATGTTCATTATATTGCCAAAGGTGTTGGAACACCTGACTTCCAATGCAGTAAAATTGCATCACTTGAACTAGGAGACCCAAAGCTGTTCCAGCATGACAATGCACAAAGCCTGCTCCATGAAGATCTTTTTTACACGGGTTGGAGCGGAAGTTCTCCCACTATTGAGCTCTGATCCGCAACCATATTCGACGTCTTTTAGTATTAATTTTAATGACTTTCCACAAATTTCCACAAGCACACTCCAAAATCTAGTGAAACATCTTCCCAGAAGAGTGGACTAAATATGAAATGGGATGTTTAAAAAGTCCACAATATTTTAAGTCTTATAAAATCGATACAAACTAATAGTGAATCTTATACTTACACTGAATCCAAGCAATG
Source organism: Silurus asotus (assembly GCA_024362625.1). Taxonomy (NCBI): domain Eukaryota; kingdom Metazoa; phylum Chordata; class Actinopteri; order Siluriformes; family Siluridae; genus Silurus; species Silurus asotus. The sequence continues at coordinate 1,325,834 of MU551664.1, forward strand.
AAGTTTTGAAAACGTCTGAAGAAACTCCTCAGGTTCAGGATCCGAGGCGTCTCAACGTGGTGCAAAAACCAGCACACAAGGACTTTGAGCGGGTCAGTGAGGTAACGAACGTTTTACAGCGGGGGAAAAAAAGCAAAAGGAGTCTCAGACGTGCCGCACATGACGAGGAGTTACAGTAGACACGACGAATCCACGCTCCCCAAGAGCTCGTGGCGCTCGAGAGGCCGTAACGGTGGGTTAATAATTTATACGAGAACATGTTTTCCCTCCAACAATAAGTCAACAATAACAGAAAACTCTGAAGCAAGACCGGGTAAGTAAATGATTAAAAGACAGATGCGGTTTCTACGGTTGGTATTACTAAAATAATGTAAAAACGTTTTCCTGTCACTTGAACTAAGAATCCTAGGATCTCCTGCCAAGAGTTCTGACCTTAACACTATTGAACACCTTTGGGATGAAGGTGAACCCTGACTGCACCCCAATACTCCTCACCATCTCCCCAAAAAAGTTGAGGTATTATTTCGGCAAAGGGGGGCCAACTGTGAAAGAACATCTACTTCAAAAAAGCCCATATAGTGGTTTCAAGATGCCAAGAATGTACCCAAAAACAATTATTGAAAATATCAAAAAGAAATTATTTAGTAATTCAGGAAATAACAGGCCAGTATGCATAGCAAGGTTTAGGAAGGTGCCAGTTGTCATAATCAAATTTATTCAAGAGCCACAGGGGGGACCAGTCGTCAGAGGAACCTTCAGATGAAGTTCTGAGAGTACATTTGAAAAACCCAAAGTAAGAAAGGAAAGTTCATTTTGTTCACCTTAGATTTAGATTGATTTGCTTCAGCTTTGATTCCAATCAGTTAAAAAATTTACACAGAAAAGTTGCTCTGGAAGACTTCAGAAACTGATGAAATTAACTTTCAAAGCTTCTGTTTGGCCAATATAATATTTGGCAAAAGACAAAAAAGGGCCTTTGATACCGCAGAATTAACCAAACAACTTCGGGCAAGACTTCAGGACATTTTCATACTTTTTTGGAACAATTTATAAACAAGCATATACCGGGAATAGCCTACTTACGATAGAGAGGCTCCCCCCATCGTTACTTGAAAATATCGTAAGTCGAGACATGAAGTCATGGCCTAGACTACTCTGGAGTCTTAAACGAATGGCGGTCAGTATGGAGTAGTGTACTGTAATTTAGCTGAACAGAGCAATTCACACTACGCTATTGTATACACTAAAACTTTCTTTCGGCTTCTCCCATTAGGGGTCACCACAGCGGATCATCCGTATTCCTGAGTCGCATGTTTGATTTGGCACGTTTTTACGCTGGATGCCCTTCCTAACGCAACCCTCCCCATTTATCCGGGCTTGGGACCGGCACTAGGACCGGCTTGTGCAACTCTTAATGGCTGGGGTTAGTTCCCTGACCGGGGACAGAACCCGGGCCGCAGCGGTGAGAGCGCTGCATCGTAACTACTAGACCATACCATACATATGTGCATGGCGGCCACCGTGTGGACAAGTGCCAGTTCGCGAGTGAAGGGTGGAGCCAGATGAAATAGGCAGTAAGAAGCACAACTGTAGCTGATGAGACTCATCAGTGTGCTGTTTCAGTGTCCGGTAATGCCGATGAAAAGGAGAGAGAAAATTGCTTAAATTGGGCTTTAAAACACCAAAACCAATAATAATGAGCTGGAAAGAATGCTGGAGGTGTCAGATACCACATACGTAGATCCACCTATAGAGTACTACATCACCAGGGCCTGATAGGAAGAGCTGCATGGGTTTAAACATGGATTACCAGGATAAAGGCCAAAATGATGATGTTCATTTCATTCGTCAACACATGTACACCATCGCAACTGTGATACGTGGGAGTGGCATTGTGCTGTGGGGGCTGATTTGCAGGGAAGGGACGGAATTGACCGACTGGAACAAGCTTGTTTGTGCAAGATGTAGGTCTGGTCTTAGCCACTGGATCATATCTGGGCTCAGGTTTTACATTCTTACTCAAACACTATGGCCAGAAAGGAATAAGTTCAAATCTTAATTATTCTTGATAATTCATCTATGCAGCTTCCTCAGTTACATTCCATGATTAAATTCTCAGTTTGTGTAGCAAATAAAACAGGAGGTACTTTTCTGAACGGGAAACACCATTTATTTAAAATAAATTCAGAGTGCAGATATAAACTGGAGAACAAAAGAAAACAGGTGAGGTTGCCAGGTGCTGACGATAAAGGCTCTACTTCCAGAGTTTCTTGATCGACATGTTCTTCTCGCTGTCCTTCTGCATCACCTGTTTGCAAGAGTAAAAGAGTGGAATTCCAGTTTAACTGTGTGTATTTAGATGATGACTGAAGTTAACTGTTCCTACAAAACTTTCTATAATGCTGAACTCCCCAATCTGTCAAATAAACATGAATGTACCTTTGCGACAGCCATCTCGAAATCTTCCTGAGTGACGTGGACCCTTCTCTCTCGCAGGGCGTACATGCCGGCTTCTGTACAAACCCCCTGCATAAAAGAGATTGCATTACATGATGCGTACGAACAAAAGCAAATTCAAGGGGTATATAATAAAAACAAAAAATAGGAAAGCAAGAGGGATGCTGTTTAATAACATTTAAGGATCCACTCGTCATGGACTAGTCTGGGAAGGAGCCAGAGGCAGGGGTGTATCGCCATGGACGAGTCTGGGAAGGAGCCAGAGGCAGGGGTGTGTCATCATGGACGAGTCTGGGAAAGAGCCAGAGTCGGGGACCAGTCGTCATGGACGAGTCTGGGAAAGAGCCAGAGTCGGGGACCAGTCGTCATGGACGAGTCTGGGAAAGAGCCAGAGGCGGGGACCAGTCGTCATGGACAAGTCTGGGAAAGAGCCAGAGGCGGGGACCAGTCGTCATGGACGAGTCTGGGAAAGAGCCAGAGGCGGGGACCAGTCGTCATGGACGAGTCTGGGAAAGAGCCAGAGGCAGGGTCCAGTTGTCATGGACGAGTCTGGAAAAAAAACAGAGGCAGGGACCAGTCGTCATGGACGAGTCTGGAAAAGAGCCAGAGGTAGGGCCCGGTCGTCATGGACGAGTATGAGAAAGAGCCACAGGCAGGGACTAGTCATCATGGACGATTTTAGAAGAAGACATGCATGCTTTTTGGTCATGTCCAGAATCCCAGAGAGTAATCAGTAATCATGTTCACACTCATGACAGCCAAGTCACAGAATGAATCCTGCTGTTATGCCAAGTCTTGACAAAGGCACCAGCAATAAAATATAAATATCTATGTAACAGGGAGTGGTCAAGATTAAGACGATAAAAAAAGATAGGCTCATTGCCATTGCCTGGTGTTTGACAAAGCTGTGCCCAGTCATCAGGGGAATATAATTTTATATATAAGGTTTATAATTCTCATTCTAGCATTGTTCGTTTTCAGCTACTCATTATTATGAAGAAATATAGAGGTGGTCAGTGTTATGACACACCTGATCATACTCTTGATCCCACTATTGTCCCAGTCCCACTTCTTACCTTAACCTCAGCACCTGATGCCCCTGGCATGAGCTCAGCGATTTTGCGCAGGTTGATGCCACGTGTCAGGTTCATTTTGCGCGAGTGGATCTTCAGAATGTCCAGACGGGCCTGTTCAGGAAGAGGACTTTGGTTGATGATTTCGTTCGGCCTTTTTTATCGGAATAAACACTACAACTATAACAATCAGCCACTGATAATATCACCAGACCTCCTCATTGGGAGGGGGGAACTCGATCTTTCGGTCAATGCGGCCGGGTCGGAGAAGAGCAGAGTCGAGGATGTCTATGCGATTGGTGGCCATGATGACCTGCAAAGGATGACCCAAAAAAAAAAACCCTCAGAAAAACAAATCATGAAACATCGAACAATTTCATAAATATGGGGTGGTGTCAAAAAAAGCTTTGAGAAGAATGCTGGGGGCGCTGTATTGCTGTGTGAGGGGACTATTTTAAAGGTGACTGTGTGTAAACATAGAACTTTCTAGTACACAGAGCTCTTCTTGAATTTACAGTCATAAAATTCCGAAAGTTCTACAAATGATGAAAGGAGTTCTCGTGATGGGTTTTGTTCCTCTTGTACCTTGATGTTCTTGGTGGCCTCGAAGCCGTCAAGTTGATTGAGGAGCTCGAGCATGGTGCGCTGCACCTCGCTGTCTCCACCGGAGCCTCCTTCGAGACGTGAAGAGCCGATGGAGTCGATCTCGTCCATGAAGATGATTGAGGGGGCATGTTCACGCGCCATTACGAACAGCTCACGTACCATGCGTGCACCTGCGAAAAAAGCGGTGAACAGCACGTGAATGGCTGCTACAAGTGTCTTTCTGTGCTTGGCACGTCTAGACCACCACGTCGGTCCTCACCCTCTCCAATGAACTTCTGCACAAGCTCAGAGCCAGACACACGAATGAAGGTGCAGTCAGTGTGGTGAGCCACGGCTCGGGCCAGCAGCGTCTTCCCGGTGCCAGGAGGTCCATACAACAGCACCCCCTACAGGTCAACACGAGAGCAAACCGGTATTAAAACTTTTAGAAAACGTGACACCTGAATGGTGATTTGTGTAACGTTTTAGCCCCGCCCACCTTCGGCTGTGCAATCCCGAGGGCCTCGAAAAGCTCGGGGTGCTTGACGGGCAGCTCGATCACCTCCTTAATCTCTTTGATCTGCTTGTCCAGACCACCGATCATCTCATAGGTAGAGTCAGGGACCTGGACGGAAAAATATTTTTTTTACACACCTCTCCGTCGCTCCCTCGCCCACATACAAATACATACACAAAAGTATTTTAAGTACCTTCTCAACCATCATGAGTGACACCAGAGGGTCCACCTTGTTGGGAAGGATCTTGTGCAGTGTGTAGCTGTCGTTACGGAGCGCCACCCGGCAGTTCGGGGTCACCTGAAGAAACGGTTCACATTTTATACGCCGGATTAAACAAACGACAAAAAAAAAATCACAAGGACCAGTTGAGGAAATTCGCAACACTCACATCGTTAATGTCGATGTTCTTGTCCACGTCGACCACAAACTTCCCCTCTGGATGAACCTTTAAACATATTAATCAGCGAGCGTGAAAACAGTGGTCCGCTTGTCTTCGGCAGCCTACCTACAGCATGAAACTCACCTTCACCAGCACTTTCTTTTTGTCCATGGCTCGGACCACCTCACCCACGTAAGAGCCCTGTTCCTGCAGCAGCTGCAGCTCCTCACGAAGCAGACGCACTGCACAAAAAGAAACCCGTATGAACCAGGAAGGAGCCGTTTGGACAAGTGACACGATAAATATTGTGCAAAGCGAGCAGATGGTCCGTGGCGGTTCCTCAATCATTTAGAGTGGACGCGCTTTTTAAAAGACTATAAACGATTGGGATTCATGGGCCTACCTTTAGCATTGAGCTCGTTTCTTTGGGCCTGCAGACGCCGAAGGTTCTGGCTCTTCTCGTTCACAGTCAGCTGTAGACAACAACGAAAATAAATAAATAAATAAATCGGAGAAACAAGACATAAAATAACAGAATCTGACCATTTAAACACTGTACACCAGACATGTTAAACTAAGTGCTGACCATCATGGTCATGTGAAAATCATGACTAATGTCATTAAGTGTTAAGTGTAATTAAGTTTAATTTAATTTTTTTTTCAGTGAGTCAAATCATTTGACTCGGCTTAACAAAACGAGCCGACTCTTTTAAACCTTGCACGCTAAAGGAAATGTGAAATGGAAAAAAAGTCTAGTAAAGTAAAACAGTCAGGGAATTGCCTATTCTTGCAATTAAAACAAAGAGTAAAAAAACAAAGCTAGAAATGAATAAAAACACACTGATCGTGTGCGCGAATCGGCTCAGGAGAAAAGATCCGACTCAATGAATCGACACACCACAAATTCTTACTTGTAACTCCTCGATTTTGGATAGGTAATACTGCCGGAGACCAGAACCTCCTTTACTGTCCTCCATCTCCATCTGAGAGCAAACACAGAGCAAAAATTTTTATCTCAATCAACTATTTATTCCAGGTTTTTGACTATATCGTGGAAATTAGCTAAGCTCCAGCTAGCTAAGCCGAACACTGACAGTAAAGCTAACATACAATACATTTATACAACAAATAGATTAACAACACGATCGTGTCACTTCTTAAAAGAAATAAACCTAGAATGATCATAAAACCTCGTCTCTCATTACTAGCACTTTCTGGCGTTAGCAAGCTAATTCATCCATCCTTCCGACCCGTTTTAGAGCAAAGTCCCGCCTCCTAGGCTAGGATTGGACACGCAAAATGTGCACTTGTATTCTGTCCAATCAGAGACAAACTACACGGAAAAACTGTCCAATCCTAGTCAAGAAGGCGGGACATGTCAGAATACGAGTAGAAAAAGAACCGCTTTGGGTTAGCAAAAACAATGAGACAGCAATCCGAAACCTATTGAAAGAAAACGTTTTAAAAAAAAGAAAACGAATCCGATTTTTTACAAATAATTTGCTCATATCGTGATTGTCTTCTGGCTAAACATAAAACTAAATAACATACACCGGTACAACGCAACTGCGATTTGCTTCATTTGAAGGAACCAGATCTTACATGGTCGACTCCGTCCTGCGCCATCTTGAAACCGCGTGACGAGTTCCGCTAGGTTATGACGCATTTCCGGTAGATTTTTTTTTTATTCATTAAAAAAAATATATATAAATAATAATTAATAGTATTGATAGATAAAAAAAATAGGCAAATTTAAACGTGCCATTTATTATTCATTATTCATTAATAAAATATTTTTTTATGTGATTAGTCAAGCATAACAATATAGAACATGAATAAAATAAATCTATTTATATACTTTTGTGTAGTTTCTAAACTTACAGGAAAACTTTTTATTTTTTAACGACTCCTCATGTACTAGGTTCCTTTTATCCAATGAAATGCTCTCTATAATGTGTATGTCCCGCCCCCTGATCATGTTTTATTCTACTGCAGCAGAGGTAACCACTGTTCATCAATGCATTTCTATCTGCTGAAACTCCAGAGTGAAGTACTACATATTTTTGAAGGTTTATGTGCAGCGATGAAACGTCTTGAGGACACCTATTCCGTGCACAGTTTAGCATGATTATGGTGGCATCATGTTACTTTTCATGAGCAGAAAACATAAAAATGCAACATCGTGGCTGCAGGTAAGAGGATGGATCCAAACCATGCCAAGCGGGCCAATTTTTCCTTTATGAAACGAAATGTTCTCTATATTGTGTATTACAGAGAGCAAACACCCCCCCAATCCTATTCTACTGCAGCAGAGGTAAACATTGTTCATCAGATTAACTCCTGTTACACTTTGTGTAAACTCTGTAAGTTAAAGGTGTGGTGGGTGTTTACATAAATACATTTCTATCCCCAGTAGGACAAGAAATGCAAGCTGTTTGAGACCTGTCCAGGACGCCAAGACAGATGACGGACACCGCACAGCAGCATCGGCCATCCGCTGGAGATGATCCATGAAGTGGGGAATGTATATGCACGTGTTGCTGTAGTGAAATCCTGACAATGTGATCAAATACGCACACTTAAGCACAAAGGCCGGCTGTTTTATTGTACAAATACAAAGTGATTGAAAAAATATTTGTAAAAAGTACAGATCATCACCAGAAGTATAAAACATAGAACGTGCTCTTTTTTTTTTGTCATCTAAAAATAATTTTTGATTCGACAGGATATAAAAAAAAAAGAAAAAAAAAAAGATCTTAAACAATGGCATGTTTGATACGGTCACTGTAATAACAGGCCAGGCTTAAAGAAATACTCTGAAATAAAAAAAACAACAGCAATAACGGCTGTTATGAACTTGTAAGGAACGCTCCGGGCCAAAAATCTGATTCCTACACCTAAATATCAGTCGGAATTAAACTGATCAGCGACCTGCAGACGCCGCACTCGTTTTGCCAGACGTTTGTCGACACCTGACCGTCAGGTTCGGGTTTCCAAGTTCAACCGAATGCACAATATTATAGCGCCATCTAAAGACGTCCTGTACTATTGAGGGCCTCCGGATTTGTGAGAACGGTTTGGAAAAAAACCCCACATAGAGCAGGAAAGGTCAGGTGTCCCAATACTTTTGGCAATCTAGTGTGGATTATGTGGGTAAATCTGTAATCGCTTCTGTTTGTGCTTTTATAAATTGACGAATCTCATCAAACAGAAGGTTTTCTCTGAAGGCTTGATCCGGAGATGATCCTGGAAAAACCCGTCCTCTCCACCTGTCTTCTGTCTGTCCTCGTGAACGTCGTTATGCTGAAACCCGAATCCTCGTCTTCTTCTGCAGCTGATTTTTAAATGGAAAACAGGATGGGAGGTGATTAGCGCTAGTCTGTGACCTTTTCATTGTCTGTCCTGGAGGAGAAGAAAAAAAAAAAACAGCAAAACAAACATCTGCGTGTCCTCAGGGGGACACAGGAGAACTCGGAGAACACACGGCGCCATGGTGCGGGTTTGATCCTCAGCCTTGTCGTGTCGTCTCTTTATCGGGGGACGTCTTTAAAGTAGACGTGAGCTGCCTTTATCGCTCAGCGTCTCACTGATCTCCAACTGCACCTCACTACACGGCTGCGATTCGAGTTTTTTGCCCTTTATAAGAAATGCCCTTGGAACACCTGCTGAGTGTTTGATCCTCTTCAGTGGAATAGAAGACGAAGACCCTGGAAAAATGCGATGAGAGGAAGAGGACAATAAACCTGCAAACAGCCTGCGGTTTAGATAATTCACTGCAGCGTGTGGCAGTTATTTAAGAGCTGAAAGGTGGAGGAGTGGAGGAGTGGAGGAGGGAACGTGGAGATGGTGAGGCGTGATTACAGGACGTCCACGTGAACAGAGCGATACGTTACTCCGACTACAATCACCAACGTTACACTCTTTATGGTGGAGCAGAAAAACGAGAGCTTCTCTTACACTACACTGACACCTGAACACTGTATCTGAGACAGAGGGGGGTGGAGGAGAGAGGGAGAGAGGGAGGGAATAAGAGAGAGAGAGAGAATGAGGAAGGTAGAGAGACTGAAATAAAAAAAACAACAGCAATAACGGCTGTTATGAACTTGTAAGGAACGCTCCGGGCCAAAATCTGATTCCTACACCTGGATATCAGTCGGAATGAAACTGATCAGCGACCTGTAGACGCCACACTCGATTTGCCAGACGTTTGTCGACACCTGACCGTCAGGTTCGGGTTTCCAAGTTCAACCGAATGCACAATATTATAGCGCCATCTAAAGACGTCCTGTACTATTGAGGGCCTCCGGATTTGTGAGAACGGTTTGGAAAAAAACCCCACATAGAGCAGGAAAGGTCAGGTGTCCCAATACTTTTGGCAATCTTGTGTACGTTGACTTTTTTCTCTGCAGGCATTTTTAGACTTGCTAGTTATAAAAATAGCTACATTTTTAATTGTTTGCTAGTTCCAACACTAGGCTGTCCATACACACACACACACACACACACATATATATATATATATTTCGTTTTTGTAAAAAGTGTAAAAAAAACAAATATATATATATTTTTTAGCCCAAATCGTCCCTTTAAGTTCATTTATAGACGGAATGTAAGAAGCTGCTTTAAGAAAAAAACAAATAAATCACACTGTATGGCATTAAAATGATGGCCGGTTTTGGTAACCGCAGTTTAAATGGAAAACCCCCTTACTAAATTCTTTTAGTATTCGTGCTTTGGTTCATAGCGGACGAGAATATTCTCTCTTACTGATGGATACTGCGCATACGTTTTCGACCCGGCCCTTTCAACTTCACGTATTACGTGGGAGTGAAATGGACCTCGGGGATGATGTCATGGGCGAATCGGATCGAATATATAGATATATAGTTATGAATCTGGCAACCGGTTCTTGCAATACAGAATTCAAGATAAATGCACCCGTTTCTGGGAGAACCTAGAATTTTTCCAAATGACACAAACATGGTTTCAGGATGCTGGAAAGGTATCGAAGGTGTAAATGCGAGGGGATTCGTTTTAGATTGCAGAATCCCACCCCTTTCAATACTATGATATTCGGTGGAGATTTATGATGATCCTCGTCAAGTCCATTTTATTTTCAGGTTTTAACGCGGATGACGTGCACCTGTCAAGAGGCCAGACGATACGTCTCTGACACCGTCTGCCGCGACATGTGAGGACGCCCTTTTTTATCTGGCAACCGTGGCCTGAAAAAACGACAATTGTGTTAATCGCAGATTTCCGGATTTTGGTTTAGTACCAAAAACTATTATAGGAAAGAAATACGGCCCCTTCAGTAGTAGACTTGTAGTCTGTCCTGGACTCAAATCCGACTGATTATCCAATCCCTGTTTCCGATCCGAATGTCAGAATTAGCATTTCTGGTTTGAACGGAATCCGACTCCCCCCTGCGGTTTTAAGGCTGTCTGAACGTCAGTTTGAAGAAAAAGAAAAAAAGATGGCTTACGCTCCTACCTGCTGTTTATAAACACGTGTCTGTGCTCCTTCACTGTTATGTCTGGAAATAACAGAGAAGGTAAACACACACACACACGCACACATACTGTAAACACTACATTGTGTGTTCCGTCTCCTAAATCAGAGACACCTAAAGGACCCCCCCCAAAAAACAAAAACCCAAAAAAGAAGGCAGTTATGGCTTATAAAAGTAGTTTGAAATGAAAATTCCCCCCCAAATACAAACATTTGGTACCAAAGAAACGACAAACGCACACTGCAATGTGAAAAAACAAAGTACTAAAGCGGCAAATCCATGAGCCAAATTTGAAGCGGAAAAATAAAACTGCACGATGATGATGACGACGAAGACTCGCGCTATTTCTTCGCCGCAGCGTCTTCCGACGTACAGGAGGGGTTTAGGTGAGGCGGATCCCGAGTACCTGCTCCAGCTCGTGTCTCCTCTGCTGGACCTGGAGGACCACCAAAAAGAAGGCAATTCATTTAATTATGTATTGAAGGAGTCTCCAGTGCAAGTCAGGGGTGAAGTGGTGTATTCGGAAATGGGAAAAAAAAATACAGACAAGGTTACGCCTTATTTTCACACCGTACTTCTGTCCGCTGTTTACAATTTATTTATTTTTTTAAATGTTTACGACAGTCTAGCGATATAGATCGTTTTGTGTTTTGAACATTTGCTATTGAAATAGTTAAGCAGTTAAGTAGAACATTTCTTTGGACAATTTAATATTAAATAAAATAGTAAAAAAAAAAAAAAAAGCTCACAAAATCATTTCAATCAATTTAAATTGTGTCTTAAACCGATTACTCAATTTAATCAATATTATAAAAGATTTGATTCATTCCATTTTATTTAAACCAAGCAGGAATTTAATTTAAAATTGTTTGCAAAAAAAAAAAAAAGTTTGGCGAATTTCAGGAAGAGTAAATTGTGTCTTAAATCGATTACTCAATTTAATCAATATTATAAAAGATTTGATTCATTCCATTTTATTTAAACCAAGCAGGAATTTAATTTAAAATTGTTTGCAAAAAAAAAAAAAAGTTTGGCGAATTTCAGGAAGAGATTACAGACTCCGGAGTGCATACCTTGGAGAATAGGTAGCGGCCCACGGCCTCCTGAATCCAAGGAGCCTGGAAGAACTCGCTCCTTCTCTCCTCCTCCGGGTTCCCGGCAGTGTCGGTCATCAGCTGGAAGACAATGCGCACACACACACACACACACCATTATAACAGCGCCACGGAGTCGGACCAAACGACTTTTTAATGAAAACCAGTCTCGATCTCACGAGCTCGGCAGCCGAGTAACTCCGAGATCTTGGCTTGACGTCTTGAATTTTCGAAACTGGTCTCCATAACATAACGTCAGTGTTACAGCCAAACACCATTACTGCCATGGCAACAATAATATAAATGTAGTCCTATAGCCAAGTCGTATTTGGTGTCTGAAATTTTGCTTCAGTGCCAGAGGTAAAAAAAATATAAAAAACTATAATAAATAAAAATAAAAAATTATTATTAATAACAAACAAACAAACAAACAAAAAAAAAAAGAAGGAAAATTATCTTTTTAATTATCAATCATTTATGAATAGACTACATTTTTTTTCCAGAATGTATGGCAAAAAAAAAATCTTTAATATATCAGTAATTATTGTAATAAATTACAATTGAATATAGAGATCAACCAATAGAGGGCGGTAGTAGTTGACTACTGAAACTATCGGCCAAAAATCCAAAATGTGCACGCGAGACTGAGCGCCACGTTACGCTTATTATTTACAATTTAATAATTACGTAATGATATTTATTTATATAATCAAATACATTGTTTTATTTAATAATAAAATTCAGAACTATTTCACATGTAGAGTTGTTTTGTTTATACATTTTTTTTAATCCAGTATCCATTTAAAAAATCGGTAATCAGTATATATATAAAAATTGATGGGAAAACGTTCTGACCAATCAGGTTTGAGAACTCTTCTGAATATTCTGGCGTTGTGGTTTAGAAGGCGGACTGCGGGTACCTTGAGGTCTCGTCTCTGAGACTTGAGCCAGTCCTGGATGAAGTCCTGAGGGTTGTTGCTGAAGCTTAGCATGAAGTCGCGCTGCGTTTTCAGCTGGTTGATCGACTCGATGGTCTCGTGGATCTGATGAATGAGGGAGAAACAAAAATCCTGTTTGTAAGCTTTCGGCCGTGTCGGGACCTGATCACATGACCCCTCTCTCAAACACCGACCTTCATTTCTAGAGCGGCGATCTCCTGCTGGTTGGTGGTGGAGGACAGGAAGCTGCTCATCTGGCTTTTTAGCGGATCGTCCACTTCAACGTCGATGTCGAAGCATGCCGTCTTCTTCTGGTCGTTCGGATCCACGCTGTCGAAGACGCGCGGAGGATTATTCGATTTTTATTTCTTTTTTGGCGAGACGTGAGGTAAAAAAAACAACCCTCGTACACACCTGATGATGTGGTTGATGACGATGGGGTCCGGGTGCTGCAGGAGTCCCGCCAGCTTCATAGGGATCTCGGAGAACCTCATTCTGTGGCAGGCAAAGATCTGAAACGAGATGGCGGCGTGTTAAGCGACTTGGCGAGCGCTGGTGGGGTGGATGCTCCTTACGCCACCTAGCGTTACCTGTCTGAAGTAGCGGTTGCAGTTGATGTATTCTTTCTCGTGACAGTCCTGCAGCTTGTTGTTCTTGATGTAGAGCCAGAGCGCCTGCATGATGCTGGCTCGGGTCTGAGTGTGAACGCCCAGGAGACGTGCCAACCGTGGGTCCAGCTTGTACTGCGGGGGCTTCGGGGCGGGGGAATGGAAAGTGGCGTCGACGTGACGCGTTAGTGCACTGGGTCATAAATCGGGCTTGTAAAAGTATTGGCGCCTTTGGCACAAGAGCCCCGTGTTTACCTGGTGGTCGAGCATCAGCAGCAGCGTGCATTTCACGCCCACATCTCCAGGTCTCTTCACCTGAAAGCCGTCCGTCTCCTGAGTGCTGGGCATCCGGTGCCACTGAAGAACCAAACGCAAACGTTTCAAAACAACGACGAGCCCCTTAATGTTCTAAATCTCCTAATATTTCCTGTTCAGCCGCAGATTTATAGGCTTGTGGAGGCAACATCATGATTTTATCTCGCAGTAGAATCATTCCATTTGATGCACATCGATTTACATGCAATTCGATTTTATTTTATTCTATATTTCTTTTCTTTATTAAGTTTCATGGTTTATAATAGACATTTTATGCAGTAATGCCATTTTATATTCATAAACCTCACTAAAATATTCGTATTTATATGCCTGCAGTAAAAAAAAAAAAATAAACAAATGTACACAAAGTATAATTTTTAATGTGAAAAAAAAAAACTGTGTACATTTATTGATCTTTTTTGTGTACATTTATTTATACAGTTTTATTTATATTTATTTATTTTTTTCTAGTAGAAGTTTGTAGGTATTTACCAACAGCGATACTTTAATATTTATTTACTGTGATATTTTTTATTTTTATTTATCTTTCAGTGTTTGTCTTCGATATTGAACTTGATTTCAAACTGTACACTTTTACACCAATTTTTAGAGCTGTATGGGTAAGATCTAAACGGTATTGTAAAGTATTGGCACCCCCAGCTGTGTTACCTCCACCAGGTGGTTGTCTGGACCATACAGCTCCTTATCCAGCTCAATGACCAGGCTTTTAAAAAAG
>MU551664.1:1342548-1372548 GCA_024362625.1 Silurus asotus
GTAACGATACAGGAAAGTTTGTTAAAATTTGACTCTAGCTATCCTTCGCTTTAAGTATCAATTAAAGATAGTTTGTAGGCGACATTGAAAACATGTAGTGACTGAAAATAAAAGAAAAATTATTTACCTCAGATTTGAGGTTAAATTACTAATTAAACACTCAAACACTTAAATTGCACTGTTTACTTTTACATCAACTATTGTCCGTATAAAAACGAGACAGAAGTATCCAGGACATTGACGTTTATCACAAATGGTATGACTTACTAATAAAACGATCATAAGAACTAAAATTAGACTCTGGCTACCTTTAGTTTTAATTAACAATTCAGGATAGCTTGTAGGCGACTTTGAAAACATGTAGTGACTAAAAATTCAATACAACAAAAATATTTACCTCAGATGTGATGTTAAATTACTAACTAAAACTGCACTATGTTTACTTTTACATCAACTACTGTCCGTATAAAAACGAGACAAAATTATCCAGAACATTGACCTTTACCTTAAATGTGAGGACCTACTAATAAAACAAATCATAACATTTTTAATTCAATTCTAGCTATAAGTAACGATTAAAGATAGTTTGTGGGCGACATTGAAATCATGTAGTGACTGAAAATAAAATTTACTTTTAGCTTCAACTAATGTCTGTATAAAATGAGACAGAAATATCCAGGACATTGACATTCATCGCAAATGTAAATACTAATAAAACGATCATAAGAACTAAAATTAGACTCTGGCTACCTTAAGCGTTAAGTATCGATTCAGGATAGTTTGTAGGCGACTTTGAAAACGTGACTAAAAATTAAACAACAAAAATATTCACCTCAGATGTGATGTTAAATTATGAATTAAACACATACTAAAAACACAAAAATTAATTGCTAAATATTTGTCATAGTTTTTAACAAGCTTGTGTGAAGACTTTATCGTGTACATGGTTTGGAACTTACATCCTCTAAGAGTTTGCCTTCCACTCGAAGTTCCCATGATGCCACTTTCTCGGACTCTTCCCCCTCTGGTTTGGCAGGTGTGCAGGTGTTCGAGATGTAGATCCTCAATTTGCGCTTTTGCTTTAGAGACAAAAAAATGTAAAAATAAAAAGACGGTAAAAGAAACGCAACTCTTTTTTCCGTTTTAACGTAGCTCATAGTCCAGGTATTGATTCTTGATACTTGAATACACACAGTGTTTGTTACCGTGATGGGCTTCTTGATGGCCTCCTGGATCTCCATGCGCTTGCGAGCAATGGTCTGGTCCAGTTTCCTCTCGAACGCCAGAAGGTCCATGTAGGCCTGAGACTCGGGGACCAGGTCCCGGATCTGCGTCACAGCAAAACAATTAAACGCCGGCGGACAAACACGCATTTAATGTGTGATAAGAGCCAGAGTGAAAACTCACCCTCTGGGGAAGAATTTTGTCGGCCATTTTGCGCCGCTTTAGCCTGAAAACCGCGAGGCGAGACAAAATAAATATAAAAATAAATAAGAGATCGTATGATAGGTGAAGACTGGATGGTTGATGGGAAAACTAGAGTCTGATGCTGGCGCTCACCCTCTCCGAGGTCCCATCATTCCCCCTGCCTGCTGCTGCTGGTGCTGAAGGAGTCTCTTGCGCGCTGGATCCATGGCGGTCTGGGGCATGCCGGGACGAATGGACATGGTGCCCCCGTATGACGGCCCAGGCATCGGAGAACCCATAGAACCCATTCCACCCATGGGCATGTTGCGACCTGGAGGGACGCCGGGACGCTGCAAAAACACAAACATGCATTAAAAGGAAAATCTCAAAAAGGTAAATATATCCAGACTTACAATCAAATTACGCCCCATTTCAGCCACGCCCCCTTTTAGCTTCATCGTACACCGTTACAGAGGATTGATTGAAGAGCATCTGTTTTGCCCTAAAGCATTCGAGGACGCTCTTTTTGTTTATACGTTCTTTCCTGAGGATTTGGTATAATGTACGCTTTTGTCTGTGAGCGCCCCCGCCAGCAGAAATGACTAAATCGCTCGCGTTGAATTCACAAACAAAAACAAAAAACAAACAGAGCTGTTTCATAAACCAGGCATTAATCGGTTTGTTAGTAAATAACCTCGCAAATAAACCAGCGTTTGGCTTACATTTCCTCTGGGGTTGCCAGGTTTTTCTTTTCTTTCCATTCATTTTTTTTTGCGGGGAGGTGGGGGGAATTATATTTGTGTATGACTGTCGAATATATATATATATTTCTTTTGCATTTTTAGATAACGGGGAAGAGGAAACGAGTTTAATTGCTGAAAATTCATCACACAGGGGGTGTGGCTTACAGTTTATTATATATATATATATAAAAATAATTTTATTATTATTAAAATAGTTTTCTTTTTTTGTTTGGATTTAAGTCACGGTTTAATTTCGGAAGAAACGCAAAACAAACAAAAAAATGTATTAACGCAATTTATAATTATTAATACTTGTGATCAACATTTAAACAGTTTAAAATTTTGTAAAGAATTTTAAATAAAATGCCTCCTTGGTTAAATTATAATCATAATATTTTATAATATTCGCTGAAAAAAAAATCTAATAAATCCAACCCTTTTTCTTTATATTCATTAAATTGAGTAACCAATTAAATTGGCACCAATTGAAATCGCCTAAATACAATTCAATAATTCCAAATCATACTGTAACATATCTTCATTCCTTCCATCATTCGTTCTCTCGACATGTGGAATTGTTAGGATTTTCTGCTTTTAAGAGAAATTCTTGAAGCGGGACATAAAACGCTAAACACTTCCTGGTTAGCGGCTGACGCGAGCGCTACCGATTCTTTAGCATTTTGATGCAAGCGCAAAACAAATCGTATTTCCTGTTCGGAGAGAGTTGCCACGGTGACACTGCGCTAACTTAGATTCTTTTTTTTTTTTTTTTTTTTTTTTTTTTTTTTTTTTGGCATTGTTGTGTATGCTTTGAAGTTTACAAATCAAAGAAAATAATGCTGAAAGTGAGAGATTAAACAAACTTGCGGTCCAGCGATTAATACGTTCTTCAGGATTAATTATGTTCCGCAAAAATAAATAAATTAATTAAATAAAATTTAAAAAAAAGGAGCAGGATCTCACATCTATTTTGAACTGCTGCTATCAAAGCACTGGAGACTAAGACGTGAAAAAAAGAAAAGTTTTTCTGTTAGGGGGCGCCACAGCGGATCATCCGTCTCCACATGTCTCCTCTCCACATCCATAAACCTCCTCCTTCCTCAGCATTCTCCTACTGATATACCGCATGTCCCTCCTCTGCACATGTTCAAACCATCTCAATCTCACCTCCATCACCTTGTCTCCAAAACGTCCTACATGTGCTGTCCCACTAATAAACTCATTTCTAATCCTGTCCATCGTCCTTACTCCCAACGAACATCTCAACATCTTCGGCTCTGCTACCTCCAGCTCCACCTCCTGTCTTTTACTCAATGCCACTGTCTCAGACAAGTTGGCGTCTGTATTGTGTATTACTTTCATTATTTGTGTCTAAGTGACCAATAGAGTCGTGTAGAACACAGATTTACATGGCAGAGGTAGAGCTGCATCTTCCTGGAGACACAACAGGAAAAGAACATCCGGTTTTATTTCACCCTAATATATATTATACGCCTGTTGTTGATGTTTCTGTGTGCTGGAAGCTTCTGTCACCAAAACACTTGGCGACGAAGTTCCTTCCGATTCTATAATTTGGGATCGGTGCAAAATTGAAAATAGGTTGATGCTGGAAATTGGGTTTGGTCCCCATTGATTTGCAGAAATGTGATTATTTGACCTAAATGTCTCCTTTAACGTGAATTTAAATTCAGATTAAAAAGAATCCAGATTTTTTTATATTATTATTATATAATAAGGAACCATAAGCCATGAAAAAAAAAAAAAACAGGGAATATCAGGGGAGTTAAAAAAATGATAAAATATTAAATAAATGAATACTAATAAAAGATAAAGAAAAATGAATAATAAAAAAGGTTCAAACTCCAAATCTGTTGATGTTGTGATGTTTTTTTGTAACCACGTGACCCAAACTGTTAAGACACAATGCAGCAAGAATTCTTGAATAAATGCCAACGCACGTGGAAGTCGCTGAATGAAATCACAGAACGACATAAAAGATATCAAATGTTTGTTTTAATATTTAAAATGAATAAAGAATTAAAAAAAAACCGAAAGTTGTACTATATTCAGTCAACGCATTGTTCTTCAGGGTGCCACATTTCGAGGGAGTGTTCCAAACAGCTCTTTATTTAAACACGAAGGGCACTATAAAGGTGTGTTCACAGCCAGTGTAGGGCCCTTGTGAAGGGAGCACGAAGCCGCTTTAGAACGCGGCCTGAACTCTACTTAAATGCGGAAGTAGGAGCAAAACCACTTTGCAGAGAAGCGAAATGTAATTAAAAAAATTAAATAAAATGTGCTTGTTTATTTTCAGTCCACATTGGGATTTTTTTTATTGATTTACTTGGTTTGTGAAGTGTTCTGCTGTTTAGATACTTTGTTCGATTAATTAATATATGCTGCGTTAGCGATTTAGCTTAGCCATTTGAAAAAAGAAACAGGGAGCTAGCACGCGCTTTATATTACAAAACAAATCAAAATGTGCTAAATGGCTGAATTTGGTCCCTAATTACAAACGTGAGATTACTATAATGATAACTCGGGTGGTTACCGGGTACTGGTTAGCCGGGCTCGGCATTGCTCTGTAGGCCGGATTCATCGCTGCCATCCGCGGGTGGCCGGGAGAGTTCATCCCGGGATTCATCACCGGGGGGCCCGGAGTATCAGGGAAAGCCGCTCTGGAAGCCATTTTCGCTAAACTCTGGGACTGGGAAAAAAAAACAATCGGCCCGATAATAAAACCTACATCGATATTCTAAACGATCTACTTCCCTGATTTCGGAAGCGCTCGATGATCTCCGAGTGTCATCGCTCTGCCTGCCATCAAGTGTCTTGTCAAAACACCGCCCCCCCGCTTTCTGTCGCAATGGTTGTTCCGGAAAAACCGTTTAAAGCGTTTCAACCAATGGCGGCGCGCGAGAGGGGATGGGCGTGGCCACAACTCAGATCATGATTCACTGAAGAGAATCGAATCTTCTGAACTGATAGATAGATAGAAAGATAGATAGAAAAGGGTGATTAAGAGAAAGATTAGATGAGAAAAAGGTGGAGATAGAAGGACAGATAGAAAAGGGGAAGAAATAGTAGGATAGGATAAGAAAGAGGTGGAGAAGATAGATAGATAGAAAGAAAAAGGGGAGAAAGAGTAGGATTGGATGAGAAAAAGGGGAAGATATCCAATTAGGATTGGATAAGAAAAAGGTGGAGATAGAGGGAAAGATAGAAAAGGGGAAGAAAGATTAGGATTGGATGAGAAAAAGGTGGAGAAAGGTAGAAAAGTAGGAGAAAGAGAAATATGGGATAAGAAAAAGGGGAGAAAGAGTAGGATAGGATAAGGAAAAGGTGGAGACAGATAGATAGGAAAGGGGGCATAAGAGATAGATGGAAAGATAGAAAAGGAGAGAAAGAAGATGGGATGAAAAATGTGGACTTGGATAGATCGACAAATAACTAGATAAGGGAAGATGGGATCAGAAAAGGATTGAGATAGATAGCTAGAAAGATAGAAAAGGGCGAGAGAGAAAGAGATGAGATAAGAACAAGTTGGGGATAAAAAGAGAGAAAAGGGGAGAAAGAGGAAGATTGGATAGGAAGATATTTTGTAGGATTGAAAAGCGAACAGATCCGTTTTTTCATTGCGAAGGCAGTAAATAATAATAATAATAATAATAAGCTTCCTCATGGGTTCTTTCTCGGTCACATTGATTGAAAACCGTGATTCGGTTTTCTGACTGGATTTTACACTCAAACCAGTTTATTGTATATGAACGTGTGTATCTCCTCCACCCACTTACACACTTCTAGTTGGATGCTTTCTGCAGGTCACTGGCTCTGTACATGTACGAGGACGAAGCGGAACTGAATCTATGTGTATAGTGCTTTCAGCAATGGATCGTCCCACTGCAGCTTTACAGAAAATCATGTATAAAATAGCCATTTCAATGCCAAAAATGAGTCCAAGTTCAAAACTCCCTGAGATGAAATAAAGAAACCTTTCGTTTGGTTCTGGAGTTTAACCCTCCTTAATAATCTCACGTATCCTCCAGATGTTCACGTGGAACCATCACCAGATTCCATTAAGGAAAACGCCTTCCTCGGACGCTTTTCAGAACAAAAACGAACCTCGAGTGTTCGTGCCAGAATCCGTCTGCAATGTCATCACACAAACACGCGGTGTATCAAGTCATGTTTATTACGTGTGTGTGTGTGTGTGGGTGTGTGTGCACGTGCACGTGTGTATCATGCCAGTTAGCATGTGGCTCATGGCCAGTGTAGCAGCATTTTCCCCCGACTAGTCAAAATATATGTACAGTCACAACACAGACAGAATTCCTTTACACTGTAAACATCGAGTACACAGATAGAAAAAAATAAAAAAAATAAAACCTGACCAAAACAAACAAACAAACAAACGTGAAAAGATGCGTGAGAATTCGTTCACTGAAGAGGAATACGTGTGTGTTTCAAGTCGCCAGATATGTCATTATCAATTACTCCTAGTCCGAGCAGTTCAGTCTGTCTGAATCTTGATTTCGGCTCAAAAACGTGTAACCAAAAAAAAAAAAAAAAAAAAAAAAAAATTGAATTAAGCAGAAAAAAAAAAAAAAAAATTTCATTAAGCAGCATTCAAGATTGATTTAGATTTTTTTTTCCCCCCGAAAACCATTACAGCAATATCAGGAGCACAAGTATGTCAGTGACCCTTCATTCTCCTACTTTCTTCTCCTGCTGCAGTACGTTCGTACGTCCTGATCGTTTCCGTCAGGGGCCGAGGAGCCGTGGCGACACGTTCGGCATGAGGACGCCGATTTGTTGTGCAAAAAAAATCCCCCCAAAACAAACAAAAACTACTTAAAAAAAAAAATTGGTGTAAACCGGAGGAAAACCCGCAGCCGATCAGATCCTTCGAACCGGGTCGCTCTGGACGACTCGCCGTGGAAACCAGTCTCCTTCACTCCGGGCGCTGCTTAGGATCCAGCGAAGCTGAAGGACGAAGACAGATCTTTGGCTTTTAAAGAAAATCCCAATAAACAATAGATTCACTTGCCTCTGAATGATCAATCTGTTACATGCTGAACAAAAAGACGCTACGTATTTTTTTTCAAAGCTTTGTTGAACGTTACAGCCTTTCCCCCCAAAATAAATTCATTACTTACATTAGAATCCTACTAAACCCCCCCCATGGCAACGTGAAATAAGTTTATTTGAAATCTTTGCAAATGTATTAAAAATACAATAAAATCTAATAAAATCACATGTACGTTCGTATTCGCAGTCTTTGCTCTATACTTTGTTGAAGCACCTTTGGCACCAATTACAGCCTCAAGACTTTTCGATTTTGCTGAGTCCAATCTTCGTCCAGTTTCGCCCCATTCTTCTCTGCAGAACCTCTCAAGCTCCTTCAGGTTGGATGAGAAGTGTCGGTGGACAGACATTTTCAGATCTCTCCATAGATGTTAAATCGGCCTCAAGTCTGGGCTCTGGCTGGGCCACTCGAGAACATTCAGAGTTGCCACTCCTTTGTATTCTTGGCTGTGTGCTTAGGGTCGTTGTCCTGTTGGTAGATAACCCGTCTCCCTAGTCTAAGGTCCAGAGCGCTCTGGAGCAGGTTTTCATCAAGGATGTCCCTGTACATTGCTGCATTCATCTTTCACTCGATCTTGACCAGTCTCCCAGTTCCTGTCACTGTAAAACATCCCCTCACCATGATGCAGCCTCCACCATGCTTTACTGTAGAGATGGTAATGGCCAGGTGATGAGTGGTGCCTGGATTCCTCCAGACATGACAATCTTTGTTTTATCAGACCAGAGAATTTTGTTTCTCATGGATGAGTCCTTCAAGTGCCTTTTTGGCAAACTCCAACTGAGTTTCACTACTGAGGAGTGGCTTCCGTCTGGCCACTCTACGATAAAGGCCTGATTGGTGGAGTGCTGCAGAGATGTTTTTCTTCTGGAAAGTTCTTGTCTTTCCACAGAGAAATGCTGGAGCTCTTTCAGAGTGACCACCGGGTTCTTGGTCACCTCCCTGGTCACCTCCCTTTTCTCCTGATCGCTCAGTTGGGCGACTCCACTCAAGGAGTCCTGGTGTTTTCAAACTTCTTCCATTAACGGATGATGGAGGTCACAGCGCTCAGTGGGACTTTCAATACTCCAGAAATGTTTGTTCCTCGACACAATCCTGTCTCGGAGGTCTTCAATTCCTTGGTTTTCAAGGCTTGTGCTCCGACATGCACTGTTAAATGTGGGACCTTCTATAGACAGGTCTGGCCTTTCCAAGTCATGTCCAATTGACCACAGGTGGTCTTTAATCAAGTTGTAGAAACATCTCACGGATGATCAGTGGAAACAGGGTACACCCGAGCTCAATTTTGAGTGTTATGGCAAAGGCTGTGAATTCTTATGTACGCGAGTCTTCTTTTTATTTGTAATACAATTGCAAAGATGTCAAAGGAACCTCTTTCACTGGGTAATTATGGGGTTTTGTTTGTAGAATTTGGAGGAAAATAATGAATTTGATCCGTTTTGGAATAAAGCAGTAACATGTGTGAGGCGTGAAAAACATGAAATATCGCTAAATTAAAATTTCGTAAAAACGTCTGAGTTTGAAATTTTCTGAACGTCCCGTTAGGGGAAGAACAACAAAAAAAAAGTCTATTCAAGTTATATGTTTTGCATTGTCTATTTCTGGTAAAAACATTAAAATCTGAGCAACTACTAGATATTTGAGTCTTTTTTGTATTTGTTCTAGACGGACACTTCTTTCCTACAACTACACTACGTTCCACTGGATTATAAAGTGTGTTTGTGGAAATTTGTGGGAAATTATTCAGCTACAAGTGTGTTTTGTTAAGCCTCAATTTCCTCAACCAGACTCGTTTTTTTTTTTATTAAAGTTAATAAAAAAATGTATAAATAAACAACGAATCAAAACCCCCAAACCAACTACGTTCAATAAACATCCTCCAAGAAAATTTTTTAAATCAATGATCAATATATATAAAAATAAATACTTTTTTTGGTTTAAAATTTTCATTTGGAAATTAAACATGATATTGTGAGAGATCGAAAAGATCGTTGCATCACTTTGCCCAGCTACAGTTCAGTCACTCTTACAGATACTTACCGTTTTTGTGTTTTAGTGACTTGGATCGTCTCGGTGAATTTGGATTCTGTGTAAAGAGAGAGAAAGAAAAGCAAGAAAAAAAAATATGTTGGCAATATAAATTTTTAATAAAAATAAAAAGCGTCACTAATAATTGCTTAGCGTCAAAGGAAGACTTAGAACGATCGTCAGATCGCTAGGGAAAAAACCAAAATGCTAGAAAAGGTAGAAATGTTGCAAATAAATTTCTTTTGGCTTCTCCCATTAGGGGGCGCCACGGCGGACCATCCGCATGTTTGATTTGGCACGTTTTTACGCTGGATGCCCTTCCTAATGCAACCCTCCGCATTTATCCGGGCTTGGGACCGGCACTAAGAGTGGCTGGGGTCGGTTCCCTGACCGGGGATCGAACCCGGGCCGCAGCGGTGAGAGCGCCGCATCCTAACCACTAGACCACCAGGGGACCTCGAAATGTTGCAAATAGAAAGAAAACAAAAACAAAACAACAACTCACCAACAGAGCAGGATCGTTTCATAGAATGTAAAAAAATACCTTATCTGCCTTTCTCTTCTTTGCTGCAATGCAGAAAAGGTTGTTGTTAAATAAAACTCGGCATTTTCCACAAAAACATTTTGAAGCTTATTTCAGAAACGACATTTGAACTGGAAACCGGGAATCGTCGAGAAATTGTTTTTAAAAGTAGGCGTGTACAACTAATCGTTTAAATTGCTAAATCCGGTGTCGGCGAATGCCGTTATAGATTAGCTGGGCTGCTCAAGTTACGGCTTAGCGTAGCATGAAAATGGTTTAGTTTAATGATGTGTTATTGTGTAAACTGTTTGCTAACTTCAGGACAGTCGCACTGGACCTGTTGCGTCTCGTTAATTTCAGGTTTCTAGCTTGCTGCGTTTCTCCGATCCGTTCTCTTTTTATTCTATTGGTCTGCCACAACAGTAACTTCTGTTTTCAAACATGCTCTCACTTCCTCCTTACTAATCCTATCCACTTCCTGCTTCACCGTCTCCACACCATCCAACCTTCTCTCTCTCTCATTTTCCTCGTTCATCAGCTGCTCAAAAGACTTCCTCCATCTTCTCAACACACTCTCCTCACTATGCAACACATTTCCATCTTCATCCTTTATTTCTCTAACTTGCAGCACATCCTTCCCAGCTCGGTCCCTCTGCCTGGCCAATCGCTACAAATCCTTTTCTTCTTCTTTAGTGTCCAACTTCTACTACAGCTCCTAATATGCCCTTTCCTCTGCTTTTGCCACATCCCTCTTCACCTGCTGCTGCATCTCCTTGTTTTCCTGCCTACTTTTCTCATCACCCTGTCGATCCCAATTCTGATTCTCCAACCTCTTTCTTCTTATGCGCTCCTGCACTTCCTAATTCCACCACCATGTCTCTTTGTCTTCCTTTCTACTTCCAGATGTCACAGACCACCATTCGATGCTGTCTAGCTACATTGTCCCCTGCCAACACCTTACAGTCTCCAATCTCCTTCGGGTTGCATACATAGAACATAGTCCACCTGTGTGCACCTTCCTCCACTCTTATGTCACCCTATGATCCTCCTTCTTAAAATAAGTGTTCACCACTTCCATTTCTATCCTTTTAGCAAAATCTACCACCACCTGCACTTCCACATTCCTCTCCTTAAAACCATACCTACCATCACCATCTCATCACCTCTGTTCCCTTCACCTACATGTCCATTAAAGTCTGCCCCAATCACCAATCGTTAATTCCTAGGTACACCTTCTACCACTTCATCTAACTCACTCCAGAATCTTTCCTTCTCCTCCATCTCACAGCCAACTTGTGGAGCATAGGCACTGATGACATTTATCATCATCCCTTCAACTTCCAGCTTCATGATCATCACCCGACCAGAAACTCTCTTCACCTCCACTACACTCTTACTGTACTCTTCCTTCAGAATCCCCCTACACCATTTCTCTTTCCATCCACACCATGATAAAACAGTTTAAAGACCTCCAATGTTCCTGGCCTTACTCCCTTTCCACTTGGTCTCCTGAACACACATCTTTACCTTTCTCCTTTCCATTATATCAGCTCCCTTTTTCCTTTTACCAGTCATAGTACCAACATTTAAAGTACCAACCCGAACCTCCACTCTCCTCCACTTCTCCTTTCCCTGAAAGACTGACTAAGGTCTGAGCGAGTTGAGAATTTGACAATCTTCTATTTATTGATTGGCTTCTTTGCAGCCCTATCAGACTGTTCATTTCCTGATAATCTGACATGACCCGGGCCTCGGAACCCCAGAACTAACTAACAGGATGCTCACCTTTCTTTTCGGCCCCGTAGGACCAGTCGTTGTCGTTCACGTCGTCGTTGTCCTCCTGATCGCTCTCGGATTTGTTCGTGTTGTTGCCGCTGGCTATCCTGAGTACGGAGGAGAGGCGTGAGATGATTGTGCCTCAAAAAACAACCAAAAAACAAATGAATAGAAATTAAAACACGATATCCCTTGCCGAGAAGCTCGCCAACTAAATCGCTCACAAAGAGCGAGAAAAGAAATGAGTCGAAACTGAATCTCAACGCGGACAAGCTAGTCGCTACCACAAAGTTGGAGAGACACAATTGTAAAGGATGTCTTTGAAAATGTCCATGATGTCTATGGTCAGGTGTCCAGAACCTTTAGTCCTCACAGTGTATACAGGTAGAACTCATGAACTTCTTCCCGACATCATTATGTGTATGTATTGTAGTACATACACTATATTGCCAAAAGTATTGCGACACCTGACCTTTCCTGCTATATGTGGTTCTTTTCCAAACTGTTACCACAAATCCGGATTTACTCAATTGTATAGGACGTCTTTAGATGGCGCTAGAAGAAAACTTTGCATTCACTTAAACTTGAAAACCCGAACCTGTTCCAGCGCACAAAGTGAGCTCCTTGAAGATCTGGTTTACATGCTTTGGAGAGGAAGATCTTGCTGCTATAGAGCTCTGAGCTCATCCCTACTGAACACCTTTGGGATGAATGGGAACGATGACTGCACCCCAGGTCTCCTCACCTACATCAGTACCTGCCTTTCATAACACCCTTGTGGCTGATGAACGCAAATATCCATAAGCACACTCCAAAAATCTATTGGAACATCTTCCCAGAAGAGTGGAGGGAATTATAAGAGTGAATTGGGACTAAATGTGGAATGCGATTTTTTAAAATCACATATCGTACTTATGGCCAGGTGACCCAATACTTTTGCAATATAGTGCATGAGGTACAGGAGCATTATTCTGTCCACATGGAGTATGCGTAAACCTAGCCTGAGGGTGGCGGTATAGCTGCTGCTGTTAAATCCACAACATTGTTGGCTAATAACACTAAAAAAAAACATACAAAAAAACCCCATTTTGTTTAAGGCGGTAATTACACCCGGATGTGTTTCGAGGCACCTGCGGTTGGCGATGCGGCTGCTGTTGCGCCCCATGCCCAGGCACTTCTCCAGGTGAGGGGCAAAGCGCGAGGCAGCGATGCTCCGGCTGCAGTTGGGACACACACACTCCTTGTTCTTCCATTGGTTGTACACCTGGCCGAAGATGTCTACTCCGGGCTGGTCCACGATTTCTGTCATGTGAGAAGGAAAAAAAAATTTCACTTGTTCGTCAACAGTAAGATCTGAAATCAGAGGTGACCTGGATAAGATTTCCAGAGTACCTGCTAACAAATTCCCTCTTTCCTGCTCACTTTCACGTACGGACTCAATTCTATTCCCTTGATTACGGTAAAACACGTGACTGCTTTGGCGGCTATGAGGAAGCAGGCGAGTGGTCAGAGATGTTTAATGAAGACGCCTCTGAACGCGCTGGGACACGTGGTTTGGTCTGAACCAAAGGAATTGATTTGCATAAATCCAATAGAAGAAACTTTTCAAGCAAATCGATCCCCCACTTATCGTAGACCGATTTATCGTTATCATAAATGAGAAACATGCATAACGCCATCATTTTCGGGACGTCACAATATCAAAGGAGGACGAGAATAAAACCTGAGGGGAGCGATTCGATTCCGTATGTCAAAGAGCTTCTATTTAAAGTCTGAGCTGAAGCACCATTTGATAGCGTTTAAGATGCACCACAATCAAGAAGCCAATTAAATGCTCTCCAGAACATGTAAGTCCCACCCCCAAGAGTGTGCCTTGTTCTATAGTAGTTGCTCATGTGTCTCCAACCATAGTCTCTTTTGCCCTACAGTCTATAATACACTCCTTCTCCATTAGTTCTCCATCTCCTGCCTCGATGACCATCGTGATGAAGTGCTTCGAGAGGCACATCAAGACCCACCTACCACCCTCCCTGGAACCCATGTGGTTCGCGTATTGTCCAAACAGTTCCACGGACGATACCATCTCCACGACCTCCCTCAATCTCGAGATTAATTCAAAAGATCTGGATCACCGGAATGAATGCAATTTATGGGAAGAGTCGTTGAACTTATCTGTGAATCAAGATTATTTCCCTGAGCTTTGAATAGAAGATATTGTAATAACTAAATACATAAATAAGCAATAAATTCTTTACATTTCACTTACAGGATATGACAAAACTCTGTTTTTTATTTGTTTGAGACTCAGTAAATAAGATATAAATAAAAAATGTGAATGGGGAACTAAATAAATGCTGGACATCGTGTGCCATAGGTGGGAAGTGGTGTTTTTGGGCGTTTCCGATATCAGCAAAGTAACGTGTAAAAAATATTATTAGCACGTCTATTATTGGATTAATAAGACCCTATTTGAGAAACATGGTCGCTTTTTTTACTCTTTGTTTCTCCCATCGTACTTCACATATACTCATTTATGAATTTCACCCCAGTCACTACTCTGGACACCAGTTTATGGGGCAGTACCGAAGTCCTTCGTGCTCTCCTGGTCCGTGTCATCCAGAAAGAAGTAGCCTTGCTTGACGGCTCGGTGAACTTCGAAGCAAAGCCCCAGACAGGCGTCTTCCACCAGGTCCGAGAGGATCTCCTGAGCAATGCCCTGCAAGCACATACAGCGCTGTAGAGATGAGAAACGGCAGTAGAAAGCTGACGATAGACACGAGATGTCAGAAAAAAATGCAACACCGCCATTTTCAGGATGTTACAATATCAAAGAAGGAGGAGATTCAATAATGTAAGCCTGAGGGGTGCAATTCAATTCCATAGGTTAAAGCGCTCCCCATGCCCGCCAATGACAGTGCAGCCTAGAACACGTAAGCCCCGCCCCCAAGTGTGCCTTGTTCTATAGTAGTTAGCTAATCTTATGACACTACCGTAAATTTTTGTTTGTTTAGATACAGAGCGGGCGTGGCCCGTCTCAGGACGCTGTTCAAACCCTTTTTCGTGCGTCATATGCAGGTGTGTACTCGGTGTGTAAGCCAGCTGGTATTTCGGTGCATCCATGTGTGTGTGTGTGTTACCAAATGTAACACGGGTTTAATGTCACACTCTTGCACGAGAAAAACAAACAATTGGATGTAAAACACACACCTCCATTTTGCTGTTGTCCATGCCGGACAGGGCCGTCTCCTCCATTTTCATTGGCGAAGACTACAGGAAGAGGCATCTACATGCTGGAGCACAGGGCTGCGGAACGAACACGAACACACACAATTAGGAAGAAGTAGATTCCATTTAATTATAAAAATAAATCTAAAATGCACCAGAGCAGTAGCACCACGAACGTGAAAACACACACACACACACACACACTGTTATTCTGACTAAGACAGCAGTGTTATGTCTATAATCTGTAGATAATACAAAGAAGGCATACACACTCCCAAAAACAAAAGGTTTGATCATACACACTGCAGACAAAACCAGCTTTAAAGCCACCAACACACACACACACACACACACACACACACACGTAAAACCTCTCCATTAGACCCTCCCCATTAAACACAAACACCGGCGGCGGTGGTTTGATTTTTATCCGTTTATTTGTACCTTCTGCGAAAAGGCCGCCTTTTATTCCGAGTCCTGCTGCTGCTCATCTGCTCAAAATCTTCCCTCTGTGAACCAGAAATCCGCCCACATTCAGTCCCCGAGCACAAACTATAAAACCATTCTTCCCTTTTATTTTCTTTAAAAAAAAAAAAAAGGAGAAAAAAAGAAAAAAACGATATACTCCCAGATTTATTAAAGCGGCGTTTGGCGTGTGTTCACGTCCATTCTCCACCGCACTCAGGCCTCAACAATCGATCCAGCTTACCCGGGAAAGTCGATCGAAAGAGAGGAGGAGACAAGACGACTTTAAACGCGAACAGGGCGGTGTATGTGTGACGTCACAATGCGCGAATTTGCATAACAAATGACGTCATGTTGACCGCAACGTAATCGAATGAACCAGATTTTTTTTGTGTGTGTGTGTGTGTGTGTGTGTGTGTGTGTGTGTGTGTGTGTAAAAAATTGTGGATATCTGTTACAAACCAATGGATGTTAGAGAAGTGAAGGAAAGAGTGTAGGAAAGAAGGAGTAGGTGGTGTATTTCTATAGCGCTTTTCACAACATTGTCTTAAGAGTTAAGGTAAATGATGTGTGTTTATCTCTGATGATGAAGCCTGGATAAACGTGGCATGAAAAAACTTCCTTAGATGTTATAAGGAAGAAACCTTGAGAGGAACCACTGACAAAAAGACAGTAGGTGGAGGTGGAGTTGAAGAGGGGGAGTTTCGAGGATGGACAGGATTAGGAATGTGCTTAGAGGGACATTGGAGATAGGACATTTGATGGTTAAAGACGGCATTTCAGATCAATATTCCCTTCACTCAAACTAGCAGACCCACACCTGTTCAAGCATGAGAATGCTCCTGTGCACAAAGCCAGCTCCATGAAGATGTGGTACATGGGTCAGTGGAAAGATCTTAAATGGCCTGCAATAGAGCATTGACCTCAACCCTATTGCATACGTTTGGGATGATTTGGAATGCTGACTGCACCCCAGGCCTCCTCACCTCACCTACATCAGTACCTGACTTTACTAACACCCTTGTGGTTGAATGAGCACAAATCTCCACAACCTCAATCCAGTGAAACCTGGATCTGGTGGAGCATCTTCCCAAAAGAGTGTTGGCTCATATTACATTTTTTGCCTCGCGTTGCCGTTTTTGTCCACTAGATGTCATTCTTCCCTCATTTTGTTCTTCCTCTTATCGCATCTTATTGTTACCTGTGTGTAATTGTGTGTATGTATGCCCCGCACCCCCTGCTCCAGGGTCAGCAACTCCTCCTACTACACTTGGAATATTTCCAGGCACTCTTTTTCCCCCTGCCTTGCTGAAGATGCCACATGAAGTGCCCGAGTCTTTAACAATAATAATACAACATGGAGCTGTAGATTGTTCATTCACTGCATTTATTAAGCGTCTCTATGTCACAAGTCAATACTGAAAATAGTAGATTTGGCATCATAACACGTTTTTATGACGGCATTCGAGTCTCTGAGTAGATGTCCACTCCTGGCTCCTCTTCAAACGTCACTTTGGCATCGTTGGCATCCAGCTGACAGACGTATTAACAAGAGATAATTAATAATGTAACTATTGCCTACATTATTATATAAGTCCAACAGAATATGGCTGTTAATGGTACAGTTTTGCATCTTACGCATTTAATCTCGAGCTTGGTGAAGGCGCGCCGGCTGAGGAACACTCGCAGCGGGATGGTCAGGATGAGGATGAATGGCAGGGCGAGTGACAATGGGCTTGACTTCACTATCCACAGCACGGCCAGGCACACGATCTGGATACCGGTGAACATATGCATCCTGCTCATCTTGACCTAAAGCATCATGGAAAATCATGTCCAAAGACAGAAGAAACAACCGTTATTTAGCAAAACACGCCAAGTATTGCAAATATTAACCAAATATTAAAATGGCATAATGCCAGGGCCGAGGAATTACACTACCTTACATGACTTTGCGCTACCGTTCAGTTTTTAATCATCTAGAATTAGTTTGATAAGAAATTCACTTTTCATTTTGTACTAAAGCAAATCAGATTTTTAGCAGCCATCAGTCCTGTGTTTTAACGCGAAAGAACGGCTAAAAACAGTATCTGATTTGCGTATTGTGTAAATAATGCATTGTCCGAAAGGGCATTCAAGTCAAACCGGGACTTTTGAGTTTATAAAACATTTTGAGGACCTTTTGGAAAGATTCAGTATAATAAGTTTTGTCAATGTGCCTGAATCATCTTAGGACAGTTTTCGTCACTTTGTCATCAATGCTGACCCCCAAGGAACTCTGATTATCACACACTGTTTCCATGCAACACTGTTGTCTGCCATTTGGTTTATGGACTGGCTCGCAACATGTGCGCAGCCTATCAGTAATAGGACACGCTAGCTACTTACTACTGCGTGCAGTACTGCCAGGCTAACATCCATTTTTTTACCTTTTAAATTAAAAATCCCAGTCTGACTTGAACAACACTCTTACATTAATACAAGAGTGAACTCTATTCATGTTAATAGTGACCATGCTTTACATGAGAGGTTCAAGTAAATACTATACAGCATTTGATATAGTGATGAACAAGAAAGTAAGAATAAAATACCAAAATATGGCTCATAAAAAGACAAAAATGCTGTGCTTTTTACAATAAAAGACCCAGAAACGTACTCTTTGAGCATACGGTTCATTGGGGTGGTACTTCTTTGGAATAAGGAGCAGCAGCATGCGATCCCACAGTTGAATGCCACTCAGAGATGTAACGCCCATGTAGAGGAAGATACCAAACAAAGCCGCCATGGGAATCATCTTCAGAATGGGCTCCATGAGAATGGACAGGCCTTGCAAAAGTTCAGAAGAGGGACAGAGGTCAATTGATGATTAATAAATGGTTAATCATTAATTGAATAATCAAGGAGAGATGAAAAAAGACGAACGCTAACTTTCCTTCACTCACTCAGGATTATAACCTAGGAATTCTTAAAATAAGATTCTTAAAGTTTTCCCATGTTTGATTAAAGGGGTAACTTCCGAAACATATACCCTACAACTTCCTGTAAAAGTCCCTAGGGTTTCCCCATAAGATTCCCCCAAGTTGTCCCCCAGATTCTCTCAAGGTCACACAGTTTCCTCAATGATTTGCAGAATTTCCCCCCAAAATTCCAATGATTCCACCAACAGATATTTGTAATATTCCACAGTAATTATTTATTTAAATTCCGCTAAGAGTCCACAAGGGGTACCCTTAAGGTTCCCACAAGATTTCTCAAACCTTACTTTCCTTAAGCTTGCTGCAAGGTATTGCCTATAAGACATACAGCCAAAGAATTTCCCTCAAAGTGCTTTTCCAAAGATATCCATGGTTGATTCTCTTTTAAGATTTCCTCACAGGATTACCCAAGATTTGCTAAGATTACCCCAAGGAATTCCCCATGTTTTCCTTTTATTTGCCTAAGGGATTCCCACAGGATCTTCTGAAATACTATCATGATTCCTCCAAGCATTACATCACAGTTCCCTTCTCTTATGAATTCCCCATCACTGCACCCACAAATTTGAGTTTAAATGAGGGCATATGGCATGAGTAGGATGAAAACAGGATGCGTGTTATGTCAAAAAAGTGCCATTGTGTCTGCAGGAAAAAATCTCTAAAAGAGAGACCTACCCACGAGGAGGGCCACCAATACACCACTAATTCTCTGTTCCAGAACTTTCTCGATCTGCGGTTTGGGCCCTTTACTCATGACAGTCAGGGCATTGGCATGTGTTACAGAGCGAACCGTGGCAGCGCTGAGCCATGGCATTCCGAAGAATGCACAGAGCCCTCCCATGCTCACCAAAATCAGAAGGTCCAAATGGAAGCCTGATCCTTTTAACATCTTCCTCTCTGGTTTGCTTACAATTAACCTACAAAGAACGATAATTCAAAGGAGGGAAAGGTGGGAAAAAGTATTGAATTAAAATCTATTTTTCTGATTTTTACAAAGGCATGCTTTCAATTCTTCTTTGAAAATCACTTCATCTAGTTCAGCTACTACAGCTAGTGGTAGTAGTACCACTAGCTGTAATCTGGTCTCTTTGATTGGGATCTTAGTAAATTATCACCCAAGATAGAAAACTTGGACTAACGTAGTGATCTGCGATTCAAGGAAGATTAGTATGAACACCAAAATGGCAGGCACGACACAAGCGAACATCATCCAGGTGGGGAAGGGCTTGTGCTCACCCATGGGGTTAATGAGCCAGCCTCGCATGGCAGGGTTAGACACCTGCAAGCCCTTGGGCACCACTAGTTTCTAGAAAACATCAAGGTCACAAGGTCACTCATTCCACAGCAATTGGCAAACTATTATTTTTTATACATTTTATACAATTGAGTCATGCCTTTTATCTATTTATGGTTACATTTACTGCTAAGGGACATCCACAAATAAATTAGTTTCTGATTCCTCATTAGCCTTCATTTTTTCTTTGTCCCAAAGACTCGCTTAAAAAAACTTAAAAGTTTTACAGCTTTACCTCTGACCATTATGACCACAATAATACAGGGTGGTGCAGGGAAATGGGAAATCTTAGAGCTAAGAGTTGGCGACTCTGGGGATTCAGCAATTGTTGGGAACCAGTGTGACCTCGTTTCGAACACCTTGGCATTAGTTTCAGTGAAGCAGTGGAGTGCTGCACAACTAGCGTTTTCTGTAAAATCCTTTTATAAGAATGGGGATAGTGTGAGTGCTGAACAAACTAATTTCGGCATCATTACCAGTTAGGAGGTTATGATTGTATCCGGCCTGCAGAAGTCCCCCAGTCCCCATCCCTCATGATGGCAGCTTGTACAGCCTCAACATTTTCTGGTGTGCTCAACACCACCTGTTGACTTCTTTTTAAGGTTGAACCTGCTTCTGTGAAATTAGCAGACCGGATACAACCGTGACGTCCTAAATGGTAATAAAATTCCCTTTGCGTAGCACAATATCACTAGTCTTATAAAAGGTTTTACAGCACACGCTCGTTGCGCACCACTTCACTGCTTCATTGTTACTAATGACAAGGGCTTCTACTGGTTCCAATCAATTGCCGATGCAATTCAGTTTCCCCACGCCACCCTGTATAAACTTGTGATTTAGTGTTCAAAACAATGAACCTATAAAAATAACTGTCCCACAAAAAACTTACCTGGGTGTATGTGTCATTAATGCTAATATCCACAACCACCATAAGGACAATAGCAATGGGGACACCAAAGTCACCCATCAAACGACGAACCTGAAAGGCAAGAAATAACATTGACTTCATGAATTTATATCAGTAGCCTATCTAACCACCACAACCAGAACCAGCAACTAACCTTGCCAGGTAGAAAGTAGCCATTTTTGAATATGCGGAGGAAGTAAGCGATGGAAAAGCAGCCGAACATCAAGCACATGGAGAGCAGCGCAGTGTTGGGGTAGGCACGGTAACGTATGGTGGTGACTGTGGTGATGTTGCCTGTAGAATTATCTACAGTCATGTGATGGGTGATGATGGGGTGCCAAGGATCTGCGACTGAGGTATTCAAATGCTCATAGTTGAGATTAAGAGGGTGGGCCTTGAAAATCTATGATTATGGACCAGCAAGAAGAATTTTTTAATATACCAATCAATGAAGATACAAACATTTACATGGTACAAAATAAATGTCATAGTAAAAGTTTACAGCACAGTGAAATTCTTTCTTCGCATATACCAGCGATGTTAGGAAGCTGGGGACAGAGTGCAAGGTCAGCCACATTACAGTGCCCCTGGAGCATACAGTGAGGTTACAGGCCTTGCTCAAGAAACCCCAAACGTGGCAGTCTGGTCATACTGGGGCTTGAACCCCCTGACCGTCCTATCAGTAACCCTAAGCCTCAACCACTGAGCTACCACATCCCCCAAAGTTTCATGTATCCCAGCTTGTCAGGAATCTGGGGTCAGAGCGCCAGGTCAGCTATGGTTTGGCGCTCCTAGAGCAGATATACTGTAGTTAAGTGCCTTGCTCAAGGGCCAGTAGCAGTTTGGCGGTGCTGGGGCTTGAACCCCTGACCCTTAACTACTGGACCACCTCTGCTCTACCACAGGACCACTGCCCTGGTGGTGTATCAGGCTAATTTGTTATTTTAATTAGTCCAAAATGATGCAAAAAATATACAGTATATCTATCTCTTTAGCAAGCTAGCTAGTTACACTCATACAGCTCACTTTCTGTTAACTTTAACGAAAACATTTATTGCATGAGATAAGCTATAATCAGATGTCACTGATTAACAGAAGTCCTACAGCATGTGTGAAAAATCATTTTTGTGGACTTTTCATGATGTCTCTTACACTGCCAAGTTTGGAGAAGGTCTCATAAATGAAGATGAGCGAGATGAGGATGGAGAAGATCTCTTGGGTGAAGCGGGAGATGAAGCGCACCAGGAAGCTGCCCTCCATCGCTACCATGAGCACAACGATGACAATGAGCCATACACCGACCCACACTCTACCTACGATGTACTCGATGTCACGAGACTTACAGAACTGCCGGAAAATCAACAATATACATAAAAACGTTTGTGTTTATGGTGCACTGGAAATTGTAAATGAATCTTTAAAATACATAATTATGGTGTTACCCCGTAGAAGGCCTCTTCGAAGACCAGCAGTGGCCCAGAGAAGCCGATTACGAGGACTGGCTGGGCTGCGATCAAGCAGAAAACGACGCCTTGCACTGCCGTAGACAGCAAAAGCTCAGATACTCCCATCATATTATCCACTTTATCAGCTGTGGCAGGAGGTGGGGCAAAATCTCAACACATGATATTTGATTGGGTGTCAGCTTATCTGTTTAAATTCTCAACTAGCAAAAACACACTAGAAGCAAAAATCGTTCACCTAGCAGACCACCAAAGGTGATAGCAGGGGAGAGGGCGGCAAAGTAAATAAAGATCACGGCAGCGAGGACCTGAGTGTTCAAGCCATCAGTGATGTCACTCCTGTAGTGCTTGTAGCGTCTTCTAAAGTCACGGATCAATCCTCCGAATGGTTTTCCGGTGCGCACCAGTGGATCCTCAGGTGGAGGGACTTTGGAAATAGATGCTACGTGGAAACATTGTTTTTATTTTACTAATTAACGCATTATTATTTCTTGTTTATATTGAACATACAAATAGGTTTAATGTTTCTTAGAATTTTAAATTGGCTAACTAGCTATATATACAGGGAGTGCAGAATTATTAGGCAAATGAGTATTTTGACCACATCATCCTCGTTATGCATGTTGTCTTACTCCAAGCTGTATAGGCTGGAAAGCCTACTACCAATTAAGCATATTAGGCCTCAAATAAAATTAATCCTCAAAAATACAACTTGCCTAATAATTCTGCACTCCCTGTATATATATATATATATTGTATATAAACTAATTTCAATACGTTTCCTGTCTGCTTTGGGGTTGAGGTGGTGCTGAGGCTCGGAGGGGTGGAGTCTCTCCTGAAGGAGCTTCTTCTGGAACCCAATAATAGGTGCAAGCATGCTTTCATCCTGAATCTCTGTAGGCGGGATCACCACGCTATAATCCAGGAAGTCCGTCACGGCACGATTCAGCTCTTCGTCACTCTGAGCTTTTAACGCCGCCTGGATGAAGACCTATAAGTGTGTGCATGAGAGACAACCTCATAATTGTGTCCATGTTTCACTAGCTTTTAACTGCTCCACCCACAATAGCAGCCACACCTTCTTCTGGATTCTTCTTTGAGATAAAATTTGTTGAAATGTTTCATCGTTCATTTAGTCACTAAAATGTACTTTGCAGCGACAACGCTTTTTAAGTAATCGCTAAAATCGTGTTATTTATTTTTATTTTCTTATGAATCTTTTTTTATAGTGCACTATTTGGACAAAAGTATTGGGACACCTGAAATCTTTCAGCATTATGCGGAAGTTGGAGGCACACACTTGTCTTAAGATGCTGTAGCATTCAATTTTCCTTCATCTAAGAGAACCAAACTTGCGTGATGATGCCCCTGTGCACAAAGCCAGCTGCTTGAGTTAAAATTTTCGGAGCTGAAGATCTTGACTGGCCTGCTATAGAGCTCTGACATCAAGATTATTGAATATCTTTGGAAAGATTGTGAACACTGACCGCACTCCAGCCCTAATCATCTTACCTACACCAGTACTCGTCATTACTAACACCCTTGTGGCTGAATGAATCTCCACAAATCTTCATAGAAGAATGGAGGTTATTATACCAGCAAATGAAGATGATATTAGAAATTTTTATCGTTTGTATGAGTGAGAGCTCCTTTTCTCTAAATAATTTACAGTGTATTAACAATAGTCCTTACATGATCTGACAAAAGAGCGCCGATGGCTCGTCCGGTCTCATGGTAGTCCACATCATTTTCGGTCGATCCAATCAGCGCAACGACGAAGCGAACGGGAGCCGAAGATTCCAGCGGCGTCTCCAGAACATGGGCTTCCTTCAGGCGTACAAACGCCACGCTCGGCTTCTCCAGGAACTCCAGAGCCCCTGAATACACCCACACATTGTTTTATTAACTCGATAAAATTACAAATTTTTCCCAAAGACCTTTTTACATTTGTTTGAATACAAAACAAATAAACAAAAAATAATTTGCTCGTTGAAATAAAATCTACTTTTCCAAATGGCACAGCTTTACAATACTTTTTGACCAACAAGAACAGATCGCGTTATAATTTGAGCTGATCACATTCTATTATTTGTAATAAATATCCAAACAAAAAGACAAATAATTTTAATAAGTAGAATTCACAATCACATACCAACAAACACCATGGAGGCCTCCACACCTTCAGAAGCATCTTTCTGTGAAATACAGCAAATACTTATCTTTAGGCACATTGTATTTATCCTAAGTTAGTCTCTGTCTGAAATTGTTACGAAAAATATTACCTTTACTGGTACTAGGAAAGTCTGGATATCAAGAGCTGATGCAAGAGATTGTGTCTCCACTGATTGGCTATGAGAAAAAAAAAAAGAGAAATCGGAGAAATTGTGTGGCCTGTGCCTTGATTTTTTTACCGCGGTCTGAATCTTAAAATATCGCAAAGTTGCATTTGCCACATAATTAATTCGTTTGGTTGATTTTCCCGGTCTCTTGTAGACAGCACGATAGGCCAAAACACTAATATGGAACTTTGTATACTGTACATGTACATGTACTCACTATAACTGCGATACTGTATTTCTACCAATTGACACAAAATTCATCTCGGTATATTCTTGCAGATGTTTTCTGTGGGTGTTTAAAGTGTGTGGGAGAAGGATTTACGAATTAAACAATAATGCAAAAAAAATATTTACAGGGTGAAATCTGTTTATCTGAGGATTTACTGTATTTATTAATATATAATATACATATAACAAGCAACCATCGAAGCTAAAACAAAACATTGAAAATAGTAATTGGCTTGAATTTTAATTTTATTTAGCTCTGTGTACCTTCTGGCTTCGAATTGCATTCTAATTCAATTGGAACTGAAATTACTATTTGGAATCAAACTTTTGCATTGGAACTAGAATTAAAATTTGGATTAAACTTTCAATTGGGAGTAAAAATAGACCAGTTTAAATTGAAATTTTTACCGTAACTTGAATTAGAAATTGAGCCAGAATTCAACGCTATCTAGAACTTATCTAGCTATAGTATTTATTACCTACGCTTCTGCATTAAAGCTTTAAAAACCTCATCACGCTCGCCAGATCTGATCTCTTTTTTCTCGATCATCTCATCCACAATTTTCTCCATGATGCTGGAGAGTGATGGTTCCTCTCTGTCCAACAACACCACCCCTGAGAATATGGTGGAAAGAGGAAAGGACAGTTGTTGAAGATGGACAGTGCTGTATAGTATATAAGAATATTGTATATTGTAACGTGGTGTAGAGTTGTGTAGTGTTTAGGATTTATGATGAAGAATCCTTACCTGTGTTCATCATTCTGCTGAGCTGCACAAGGCTTTTGAAGGTCAAATAGGAGATATGGGAAGTTTCCCAGTGGCCCATTTCTAGGTCGTAATTCTCGCTGTAACCCTGCCATTGCCCTGTCTCATTGCACTCGTTCTTCATTTCCTCCCTCAGCTCCACACAGGTCTGTGGAAAAACATATAGAAATGTAATGTTTTATTCATGGGGATCTTTGGAAGCAACGTTCTCACATAATGTACATTAATAAAAAAAAATAATGCAGATGTAGACAACTTTGAGGAGAGCATCATGCCATGAACATCTCAAAACTGTGTCCAAATTGTAATGTTTGTGTCTTAGCACCATTATTATCCAGCACTGTCGTTATCCTTCTGGGCATGGAATTCACCAAGCTGCAAAGGTTGTTGCTGGGATCCTTTTCCACATCCTCCATAATGACATCACAGAGCTGCTGGATGTTAGACACATGGTGCTTCTCCATCTTCCGCTTGAGGATTCCCCACAGGTGCTCAATAGGGTTTAGGTCTGGAGACATACTTGGGCACTCCATCACCTTCACCTTCAGCTTCATCAGCAAGACAGGTGCCATCTTGGCGGTGTGTTTGGGCTCGTTATTGTGTTGGAAAGCTGCAGTTTCTTAAGGGAGGGCATCATGTTCTGCTTCAGAATCTCACAGTCCATGTTGGAAACCATGTGTTCCTCGATGAACTGCAGCTCCCTAGTATCAGCATCACTCATGCAGCCCCAGACCATGATGTGGCCACCACCATGCTTGACTGAAGGCAAGACACAATTCTCTTGGTGCTCCACACCAGGGTGTCGCCACACTGCTGGGCACCATCTAAACCAAACAAGTTTATCTTAGTCTCATCAGACCACAGAACATTGTTCCAGTAATTCATGCTCTTGGGCAGGTCATCTTCAGCAAACTGTTGGCTTTCTTCTTTGACGAGGGCCTGCAAACCGACTTGTTGCAGTGTGTGGCGTACAGTCTGAGCCCGAGTAGACCTTCCAATTCTGCAAACTCTAAAGCAATGCTGCAGCCGTTGAAGCAGCTTCTGCACCTGACGCACAGCATGAGGACTCGACTTCTTTGATGGACCCTTGCGAGGTCTTGGAAAACCTCTGTATGACCCTGATCACTGTACTGTAACTCAGTTTCAGGGTGATACCGACCTTCTTACAGCCTCGGAGTCTTTGTGGAGGGCAACAATTCTGATTCTCAAATCCTCAGAGGGTCTTTACCATGAGGTTCCATGTTGAACATCCAATGCCCTTCCTAACACAACCCTCCCCATTTATCCGGGCTTGGGACTGGCACTAAGGCTTGTGCAAACCTAATGGCTGAGGGTTGGTTCCATAAACGGTCTGAACTGTTTCTCGAGTTTGTTCGCTGTAGTCACAAAGATTAACATGGCAGAGGTAGAGTTGCATTTTTCTGAGATAGAACAGGAAAAGAACGACATCACATTGCATAGCATTATACGAGCAATCAACACTCTAATTGCTAAGCGTTGTTCCATTTAATAAGGGTTTGAGGAATTCTGTCCTTCCGACCAGCGGGACACAATCAATTCCCTGACTTCCGATCGAAGACTTGAGTGAAACCTGAATCTGGTGGTATCATGTAACGTGGTAGAATAATCACACTCGAACACTTCATTACTCATCACTTGGTCTGTACACATTGCGAGAGCAGCCATTGTGTATGTATCAATTTCACAGCCGTCAGACGTTTCTTTCCGTTTCTTTCCGTTTTGTTTGTTTTGTTTCAGATGGATGTAACAGCTGAGTGTTTACAGAGACGACAGTCGACAATCACGAGCAACATCATTCACGTGGAAGTAAACGGTGAACATGAAGGAAAAATGTAGCAGTTTGAACGAATTGAATTATTCCAATTGAATATATAAATATATCAAATGTACAAAAACGTGTTATCACGTGTTTAAATCGCCTGATATTGTGCTGATGTTGACTTTGTGTTGCTGTTGAGGGTGTAAATATCATTTACTGTTTCCACAACACCAGTGCAGACGTCCTGAGTGATACTTACAGGTGTGTGTGTGTGTGTGTGTGTGTGTCCTCCAGAAAACCGTTATTAAAATTTTAACTCCACAATTTCTTTTTTTATCTCTGATATGTTTTTAAAAGCACATCAATACAATACAATAAAAATACAATAGTTTTTGTTAAAAAAACATAAGTAATAAAAAAAAAAAAGATTTCTGCTTGATCTTTCGTTTCTATTTTTCTTTTTTGTTTTCTTACTTCACTTTTTTCTTATTTGAATGTCTTTGCCTTTTTTTTTTGTTTGGCTACCTAACTATCTACCTGTTTTTTATTTGTTCTTTCTTTCTTTCTTTCTTTCTTTCTTTCTTTCTTTCTTTCTTTCTTTCTTTCTTTCTTTCTTTCTTTCTGTTAGCTTTTCTTTTATTTATTTAATTATATAAATTTATTTTGCTTGCCTCTTCCTTCTCATTTCATTGCAAATATGCTCCTTCTTTCTTTCTTCCTTTCTTTCTTTTTTTCTTTCTTTCTTTCTTTCTTTCTTTCTTTCTTTCTTTCTTTCTTCTTTTTTTAGATTTTATTATGTTTTTTCTTTAGATTTTTTATTTTTGTTTATTCGTGATTTTCGTGATTTTCTTTTTTTTCCTTCCATGGTTAATAATTTGTCCGTTCAGTAATTAGTTCAATCGTCTTTTCCGTTTTCTTTGATCTTTTTTATGTTTGTTTCTTTTTTTTGTTTTTTTTTGTTTTTCCTGTTTCATGTTGGTTGGTGAGTTTAGATTTTTTTAATTTCCTGTTTTATTTTTGCTTGTTGTTTTATTTGTTTTCCATGAAAGTTTACAATATTTTGGATCCTTTCTTTCTTTCTTTCTTTCTTTCTTTCTTTCTTTCTTTCTTTCTTTCTTTCTTTCTTTCTTTCTTTCTTTCTTCATATAAACTGTGCAATAAATGTCTATGTATAATTTGTGTAATAAAATATATAAATATACCCCTAAACTTTCTCTTTTTGTATTTCTTTCTATCTTTATTTATTATAAAAAATATCAGTTTAAAACTTATTTATTTTTTTTAATTATGCTGTTGTTATGCATCAGAATGGAATTTGAACAAATTCATTACAAAAAGACGACCAGAGGAGACAAATGGAATGAAACGAACATCAGAATTCTGGGTTAATTGTAAAGATGGAAAAAGTCACACAAAAAAAGGCGGGAATAGAAACGAGGAGAATCACTTACCCAGTGTGAGGAGAAACAAGAAACTTCTGCAAAAATAGAAAAAAAGAGGACACACGGGCTTGTATATACCTGTGACACTGACATACACTGTTCATAGACACACCCCTCTCTCACACACACACACACACACACACACACACACACACACACACAAATGGTTTTAGGGAATTTAGTGTACATTTGTAATTGTATTCAGAATGAAATCC
This sequence comes from Silurus asotus, assembly GCA_024362625.1. Classification (NCBI taxonomy): domain Eukaryota; kingdom Metazoa; phylum Chordata; class Actinopteri; order Siluriformes; family Siluridae; genus Silurus; species Silurus asotus. The sequence goes on from MU551664.1 coordinate 1,371,208, forward strand.
TACAAGGACTTCTTAAAGAACCATATGCAACTAAAATGACATAAATTAGTTTTGTAATACAGTAGTAAATGTTTCTTTTGTGAATTCTTAATTGACATAATTATTCAACCCCTTAAAGACTACCACTCTGAAGAACAGAGGTTCAATGTGGATATCAGGGAGCAGCAATAAAGCCTAATAAGCACCAATTAGGCAGCTTTAAAATGACTGTGATACTCAGCTCCTTCTAGACATTTACTGGTGTGGTTACAAACATGGTGAGGTCAAGAGAATGGTCCAGGAAGACAAGAGAACAAGTGATTACTCTTCACAGGAAGGGCAATGGCTATAAGAAGATTGCAAAGATGTTAAACATACCAAGAGACACCATAGGAAGCATCATTCGCAAATTCAAGGCAAAGGGCACTGTTGAAACGCTACCTGGTCGTGGCAGAAAGAAGATGCTGACTTCGACTGCTGTGCGCTACCTGAAGCGTAAAGTGGAGAAAAGTCCCCATGTGACTGCTGAGGAACTGAGAAAATATTTGTCAGATGTGGGTACTGAAGTTTCTGCTCAGACAATACGGCGCACCCACAGAAGTTTTGGGATAGTGTTCTGTGGACTGATGAAACAAAATTAGAACTGTTCTGGCCCATGGATCAACGCTATGTTTGGAGGAGGAAGAACAAGGCCTATGAAGAAAAGAACACCTTGCCTACTGTGAAGCATGGTGGGGGGTCAATCATGCTTTGGGGCTGTTTTGCTTCTGCAGGTAGTGGGAAGCTTCAGCGTGTGCAAGGTACCATGAATTCTCTTCAGTACCAGGAGATATTGGATGACAATGTGATGCAGTCCGTCACAAACCTGAGGCTTGGAAGACGTTGGACCTTTTAACAGGACAAGGATCCCAAGCATACCTCCAAGTCCACTAGAGCATGGTTGCAGATTAAAGGCTGGAACATTTTGAAGTGGCCATCGCAGTCACCAGACTTAAATCCGATTGAGAACCTCTGGTGGGACTTAAAGAAAGCAGTTGCAGTGCGCAAGCCTAAGAATGTGACTGAACTGGAGGCTTTTGCCCATGATGAATGTTTATTTGTTAATTCGTGATTTTCGTGATTTTCTTTTTTTTTCTTCTATGGTTAATAATTTGTCCGTTCAGTAATTAGTTCAATCGTCTTTTCTGTTTTCTTTGATATTTGTTATGTTTGTTTCTTTTATTTATTTTTTTTTTTTTTTCATGTTTCATGTTGGTTGGTGAGTTTTGATTTTTTTATTTCCTGTTTTATTTTTGTTTGTTGTTTTATTTGTTTTCCATTAAAGTTTACAATATTTAGCATCCTTTCTTTCATTCTTTCTTT
>MU551664.1:1377548-1384843 GCA_024362625.1 Silurus asotus
AACGTACTTTTGCGAACTAGTCTTAGGTTTTTTCTCCCCATCGGACCCAAACCAGTGCAGACATGTTCGCTGGAGAGTGAAAATCAATTATAATCGACTCATCATTGCAAAAAGTCGCCAAAAAGTTCGAAAAAGGCTGAGCCTATTGGACTAAAATGCTGATACAGCATATAACTAATGCAGTGCGCATTTCTGTTTTTCCATTTTTATTAAAAATCTACATGAATAAATATAAAAGAGGCAAAAATGTAAAATCCCTAAAACGCAACACACATTTATTCAATGAAATTTTTTTTTTAACACTAAGCATTCGTTTTGCGCCTCCAATTAAGCATCAAAATCCGCCATGATGCACACATCCGGCACTTAAAACCGTCCGTGTGGAAACATAGCAAAAGTCTCATTTGTTTTCCTGATGATTGATTTGATTTAAAATGCATAATTACTTTAAAAACACAAAAATATTTGCCAAATGCCGTAAATGTTAATGTAAATCAGGTGATCTATTTATCGGCAGCTCATTTGATCTAGAGTTTGTTATTTATTGGTGCTGTGTGTACAGCATGTCAATACCTCGTGCCATAATATTCATCGTAAGCTTTTTTCTTTGCAAAATATTTTTGCTTTGCCGTTTCGTCAAGTTTATTCTATCACTTTTTTCTCTAAACACTCTTTTATGACATAGCATTTAGCCGTCTGGTGATGCGTAAGCACAGGATTAAAGCGGACGTCCTCGTAGAGCGAGCCGTGAAAGCGTTAGCAGGTGGGAATGCATGTGATGGCCGTGTCAAATGTGGAATGATTTACACCCTCTCTTTTTTTGCTTTCTTTCTCTTTGATGTGGGATTGTTCTGGAGTTTTGTTTGGGCCTATTTTTGGAAGGTTGTGTGTTTTTCAGTGGTTTTTGATCCTTTTTGTGGGTGGTATTTAATTATTTATATATTTATTAAGGGTTGTTTGTTGGGTTTTTAGTGCTTTGGGCGCAGATTCTGATGATTCATGAATCGCCCCGTAAATCCGATGCTGCGGGACGGAAACGATTTGGTCGCAGGACCTTGATCAAGAATGCGCAAAGCATTAACCAGATGACTGGAAACGGTGACGTCTAAACATGGTTTTTAGCCCAAATGAACTGTTTTAATACATTATTTTCTCTTTGGTAGCTTGTACTTGTAGGATGGACGTGCCAAACAATGTTTGAGTTATGGAAGGAGTCTCCAGTGTCAGTGCTGTGCAACACTCTGAGGTAAAATGTATATATATGTATATGTTCTTTTGTGGTTTCAGTGCCGTTGGGAATTTTGAATTATTAAAAAAGAAATCTCTATAAAAATCATTTTATAACTATAAAGGGAAGCTGAGAAATATTCCACCATTTCATCTCTTGCCTTGACTTAATCTGGGAACAAGTTCACGGACGATTCCTCAGATAAATGAATGGCTCTAAATAAATGTAAAATTCCTGAAAAGGTCTCGCCGGCTCATCTTTCCTTTGGCCGGATCTCAATCTACAGACTTCTGCGGCGAGCTTGTTGTTCGGGAGCATCCAAGATTGTTGGAAAAAAAAGCTGTAGTACTCGAGTGCGCCAGCGTTTTTTGTAGCAAGTCTACAATAAATCCCAAGTTGTCAACATTATTTATGTGTTCAATATCGTGTCCAACATTTATCCATGAGCTTGTTCCATTAGCTACATATGCATATTTACTCTTGAATACACAACAAAAGTGAAGCAACTGTGATTTCCATGGAAATGTCAAACCTAAAACTGTTATCAGTTATTGAATTTTTATATTTTGTAACGAAAATGTCAGCCATAAGTAACTTAAAATCCAAAAATAATACACAGAATAACTGCTAATGAGCTGCAGGCAGCGAGAAACACGCAAAATACATGTAAAGTAAAATCACATGTAAATGTCCATACTAATCAATGAAACCCAAACTGTACTGAGGTAAAGTGTTAACTTCCTTTTCACTGATTTTTCTCTTGTGCTTTGTTTAAAGATTGGCTTGCACACACACACACACACACACACACACACACACACACACACACACACACACACACACACAAGTTTAATGCTATTGTTCTCACTTGCTAGCTTTTTTAGCTCACTTACACGTTCAAGCTGTGAGCTAAAATCTCATCACGCATCTGTTCCAGCTGTCGAAAACCAGTCCGATTCACATAGTTTGGAAAGATTGCTTTAATTACAATCATGTTTCCTCAGCACATAGTGGATTTTGCTAAGATCTGATATAAACCAGTGGAAACTTGGAAATTGTAACAGTAAAACCAGATTTTTGAAAGACAAGACTTATCATTAAACCCACAATGGTTCAATAAAAACCTTCTAAAAACACTGATACACACTTCCTTTTAAAATAATCATTTTATGTGACAGTGCTGAACAGCTAAGAGTGTGACCTAGCCATGTATGTAGAGTCCTTGGTTGGTGTACTGGATGTCAAAATGCTAGCAATTGAGTGTACATGAACCAAAAAAGCTTTGCTCAGCAGATTTGCCAGCTGTAGCAAACCTGACTTGATGTTTTGCATGTTGTTTTACAGCAATTGAATTTTTTTCTCCTCAGAACAGAATTAGCATAAACACAAAATGTAAAACTAGCACATATATATATATATATATATTTATATGGACCCATAGACCAATTTGGACCAATGATTTCCTGATCGTTCTAGAAGTGGAAAATACATTTTCAAGGTTAGCCAAAAAAACTTTCTTCACAGAAAGAGACCTTTTCCCATTCTTTTAACCTTTCCCTAACTGTTCCCTTGCCCCTAATGTTCTTTAAATGTTATGTTCACCTTCATTAAATATTCGCTTAACCTTCTCCTAACATTCTATTAGCCTTCTCCTAATGATCTCTCAATATGCCCATAACCTCCCACTAATGTTCTCATATTTGACATCACAGTACATCAGCAACTCGTTACTAAAGCTGGTCCACTTGAGCAGGGTAAAGAGGGAAACCCATGGGAACATTAAATGACTTGAAATGGTCCTATGGTCAATATCCGCCTTCAGCACAGTCCTGATAGTTTTTAAAATACAACCGTAAAATACTGATTAAAGAACTTTCTGTAAAGGTTCTCTATTGGGTGTTACACTAAAAACTGTCCTGAAACGTTCTGAGAAGGTTTTGGTTACAAAGAAAACTCATCAAACCCACAGAGAATTTTGTAATATGTTTTTGCAAAAATATCGCAATGGGAACCAATGTTAGGATTTTTAGGGTCATTACTAAGAGAATGCTGATGTTTTTGGGTGGTTGATAAAATAATGTCAAAGACCTTAAAGGTAATTCATACAAACCTTGTTACATAAAGAAAAAAAACATTGAGGAACCTGGAGAAAATGCTCTGATCTGATTTTTGAGGCATTTGAAGGAACCCTTGAAGAAGCAGCAGCAGAGCAGCACTCTGGGCAGTGGAGGAAATATTTGCATGTGAACTCATTGTAGCCTGTGAGTTTTGGAATGTCTGGAGAACGTTTGTCTGGGTATTCCAGAGTCATTTGTTTCACGTCGTGTCAATGCAGTTTCACAGAAGGCAATTGTTCTATGAAAAAAGAAATCACACTCTTCTTATTGTCTGGACAGGAGGGCAAATGGCTGATAATCAGATAAAGAGTGGTTTAATGAACATTAATCTGTTCTGGAGACTTGACACACACACACATGAACTAATTGTTTTGTACGTTTGGCAACAACCGGAGCTTAAAATGAGGTCGGGGTTTGAGATATTGCCTTGTAGATTAAAGTTGATGGCTGGGGATTTGTTTCATGGTCTGAAAAGGAAATTAGCATTTACAGCTAATTATTATTATTATTATTATTAATATTTTATAAAATCAAGTGCTACAAATGCTAGCAAACGGGTTGACAGGAAAAAAAAGCTTTGCTCACCAGATTTTTCGGCTAAAGCAAACCTGACGATTTTATTTTTTATTTTACGTTCATATTATAATTTTTTTTTCCTCAGCACAGAATTAGCGCTTAGCATGAAATGTGAAACAAGCACTTGCGCTCATATTAGGACATTAGCTATTCCTTTTATTATTTGCTTAATGTTTAAAAAAAAAAAAACAATAAATTACTTGTTTCACGTTCAGAGGATCACGAGGCGTTAGGGAATTCACGCAAAAGAAATCTACATTTTGGATTATTTCAATTATTTTATGATCATTTAAGAATAATCAGTGGGCTACTGCAGGCATATATACAGTTTCTTATGCAGTGTAAATGTTTTCCTTATATTTTTGGGTCCGTCATATTAAACAACCGATAGCTAATAGCTTACTAAAATATAACATTTAGTGCAGAGATGCCTAAACTAGCACCCAAAGTTGAGCCGTGGTGACCTGAAAAATGATGTTCAGCATCGTTTCTCTCGTTAGAGGACATTGAATAGCTAAATTAGGCATTTAACTACAATAATTGTACAATATATACAGACATGAAGTATGTCCACAATCTAGAATAAAATAAATATTGTATACATTTGTCCCTCAGTCCATTTTTATTTTTTTTTGCTCTTCACATGAAAAGTTTGGCTCAATAGTTCAATATATTGCTGATAGCTATGCTGTATTCATAGCTAGCATGGCTAAACACTGGGGCATTAACAGTTTTGTCTCGATGTTTTTTTTTCTTTTTTTTTTTTAGGTTTTAGGATAAATATTTCATATTTTAGGTTTTCACAGAAAATATTCCTATAGCCTTGCTTTATTTTTCAATTAATTTCTAAAACAATGACGCCATGAATTTCCTCATGAACTTCGGTCGTAAAATGTTTTGGATCTTTGTGTTGGATTTTACGTGCAAAAAACGAGAGCTGACTTGCGTTTATCAACCTCTCATTTTGCTAACTGATGCAAAATAATCCAATTTCTGGAGTATTTAAATGATTAAGTGATAAAATGATAAGATTCATTCGTAGGCTGCTAAACAGGTGATCGCTAATAGCTAGCTAAGATATAACATTTAGTGCAAAGATGCTCAAAGAACATCAATTTTCATTTCATCCTAATGAAATGCAATGTTGTTTGATTATAAAATTAAGAAGAGTAAGATTTTATAAAGCAGTTTTACCCAAAATATCAGTAATTCCTGTGAGGAAAATGGCTTGAGAATTGAAAAAGCTGACGCTTATTATTGAGCCCAAACGTAACTAAAAAGCCAGAATTCCTCAGTTCGTTGTCATAAACGCCTGTTATATGCATTTATACGTTTTAGATGCCGTTTTTATTCTCAAACAAATGAAAAACTTTCGAAAATCACCACTGTTTTGTCAAAATGTGTAACGTTTACATGTGTCCCGCCACTAGATGGCGCACCGATGCAACAGCAGCTGCATTCATTTTTTTTTTCCAGATGAAACAAACAGAAAAAAAAGCACTGACTGCACTTTTCACATAAATATTTAAGTGTGTGTTTAATCTGTAAAGCACAAGTTGTGAAAATTCACTAAAACAGCGTTGTTTTTTGTTTTGCTGATTTACAGTAACCTCATGAGTCAGTCAGCTCCCAGGGCTCGGATCACCATGAAGAATAGCTCATGATATCATCGGACATGAAGGTTTTAACATGTTTCTGGGGTTTATATTTTTCATTTACATTTTTGACATTTGGAAGACGCCCTTATCCTGTGCGACTTACAATTATTATTATTATTTTTTTCTTGAAAAAAGACCATTGCTCAAGAGCCCATCAGTGGCAGCTTGGAGGTGCTGGGATACAAACTCATGACTTTTCAGAACCACAGTCCAATGTCTTAACATCCCTAATAAAAACCTTTAAGAATCAGATTAAATCCATTAAGTTACTGCCCATTTTACACTTGTTCCTAATGCCTTTTCTGTGATATTTAATGGAAGTGCAATTGAACGCATGGTTCTGATCATACTGTATGTCCAGGTTCTGGTAATACAGCATGGATGAGGCGCCAGTGCACCACAGGGTGTTCGGAGATCTGCAAGACATGCTGTGGATGAATTTCAAACATAGTTTTTACTGACATGCTCATTCTCTTGGAAGCGACTGGATCACGGTGGATCTGGAGTTTAGCGTTGGAGCATTGGATGCTTGGCAGGAATACGACCTGAAGAATATTTCAACATCATACGTCTGATATGTGAGGTTTCAGGGAATTCTCGTTTATTTAGAAATTCGATTTCCAAAAGAATCCTTAACGACACACGTTATCAATGCTGGTCATTTACATCATGAGAAAGAAATGCCAGAAGGAACATTAAAAACAGCCTGACAGAGGTGCAGATTTAAATAAAAAAAAAATGTGGGGGAAGAAAAAAAAAAGGCACAACTGGGCCTGGAAACAGTTTTCCTGTTAATGCTGTGCAGGAGAGGAATGGACGAGAAGAAAGGTTGTAGAAACAGTTCAGAGGAAACACAACCCTATGTGCACTTATTTCCTTTTCTTTGATCACACTGGAGAATACAGTCGGTAAAGAGTTCGAGTATTACGGACTAATTTGTGGATCTGGATTCTGATTGGTCGGAAGGTATGGATAAATGTTGCATTCTGTTTCCTGGTTTTCTGTTTATTTCATTGGACATTTATTGAAGGAGTGTCCAGTATCAGCATTTTGGAAGTTGCAACAATTTCAAAACGTAGTTTTTGTAAAAAAAAACTCTCCGCATCCACAGCTTCAGTACAGACGTTCCCCACCTTACGAATGAGTTACGTTCTGAACGACTGTTCGTACCACGAATTTGTTCGTAAGTTTTTACTTGGCCCGAGTCCAGTGCGCGCCATGTAGACTCGTTACGGTCGACGACTAGATTGTTCACATCCGTAAAAGTCCGTAAAGTGAACGTTTATAATTGTATCATAGTGTATCTGTCTACAATGTATGCGTCATGCAAATTAGCGCCATCTTGTGGTTGTCGAACAGTTTCCCCAATCCTATCGTACGATGTAATACGATGACTTCTATACCCCAGGTTTGGATTTACTGTATGTCCACTAGCGATACCCGTACACAAGCAGGACATAAAAAAAACATAATGGACAGTAAGTAATGTGGGAAATTTCCATTAGTGAGCCATTAGGGACTGTGTACTGTTTACGTGAGCATTAAAATATATTAGAGTACAATACGATGGTCCGTACACCTACATAGTGCACTATAGAGTGGGAACAGTTTAAAAAGCCTGGTTACAAGGTCATGGCTTTGTGATGTTACACAAGATCAATCACGAACCATTTCTTTCTTTGTTGCGAAATTGCAAACGGATATACACCCCCCCCC
>MU551664.1:1384857-1441656 GCA_024362625.1 Silurus asotus
CCCCCCCCCAAACTAGCATTAGATTTTATCCTGTCATTCAGTTTTCTTGGGTGAGAGTCAATCAGTTTGGGAAATTTTTACCGCAATTCTGCTTTTACTTAAATCTTGATCTTGCTTTGGTGAAAGCCAATTATTTGTGCTAAAGCCGACTGGTATTTAGAGGTATTAATGATTCCCTGCACCCTAGTTGAAGAAAGCAGCACCAAAGCATTATGGTGCTACCACCTATAGAGACGATGTTCTTTGGAGGATGTGTTTTATTTAGTCTTTAGTGCCAAATATTAGTTTTGTTTTGTTTTTTACTAATTTACCATTGAATCAAACGTTCTCAATAATCCTGTTCTTAAATCAAATGAAGAAGTTTTTATTGTCATTTTAGTCATATATAGCTGAAGCAGTACACAGTGAAATAAGACAATGTTTCTCCAGAACCCTGGTGCTACATAAAAAAGCATAGAGCGACATCACACAATATTAAGCTACATAACAGAACAAGCTACATATCAGTAATGTCATCAGTAACACTGTTGTCAGTAATGTCCTCAGTTTTCAGTAATGTCCTCAGTAACCCTGTTCTCAGTAATGTCCCCAGAATTCCTGTTCTAAATAATAATTTCAATAATCTTGTTTTCAATAATGTTCTCAGTAATGTAATTAAAAATACTGTATTCATGTAAAGTAGCTTATATCGTCAGTCCACCCATATATAACTGATGCAAAACACAGCTAAATAAGACAACGTTTTTTCAAAACCCTAATGATACATATAACAACATAGAGCTACATCACACAACATAGAGCTACATAACAAAACAAGCTACAAATCAGTAATGTCCTCAATAATCCTGTTCTTAGTTATGTCCTCAGTTTTCAGTAATGTCCTCAGTAAACCTGTTCTCAGTAAAATCCTCAGTAATCCTAAACTCAGTAATGTCTTCAGTAATCCTGTTCTCAATAATGTCCTCAGTAATCCTTTTCTTAGTAACATCCACAGTAATGCTGTTTTGATAAACATCCTTAGTAATCCTGTTCTCAGCAATGTCCTCAGTAATCCTGTTCTTAGTAATGTCCTCAGTAATCCTGTTCTCAGTAATGTCCTCAGTAATCCTGTTCTTAGTAATGTCCTCAGTAATCCTGTTCTGAGTAATGTCCTCAGTAATCCTGTTCTCAGTAATGTCCTCAGTAATCCTGTTCTCAGTAATGTCCTCAGTAATCCTGTTCTCAGTAATGTCCTCAGTAATCCTGTTCTGAGTAATGTCCTCAGTAATCCTGTTCTCAGTAATGTCCTCAGTAATCCTGTTCTCAGTAATGTCCTCAGTAATCCTGTTCTTAGTAATGTCCCCAGTAATCCTGTTTTCCGATAAAATCCTTTAGTTTTACTACTTTATTTTTTAGTTTCACGTCCGATTTGTTGTACAAGATGTTGTACAGGATTCTGATCAGAAGGTCATGAGTTCAAATTCCAGCACCAACAAGCTACTACTGCTGGGCCCTTGAGCAAGGCCCTTAACCCTCAAATGCTCAGCTGTATAAATTAGATAACTGTAAGTCTCTCTGGACAAAAGCATCAGCCAAATTCCGTAAATTAAAGTGTATTTGAGAATTTGGAGAATGGGGTAGCTTGGGTTCAAATCCCAGCACCCCTATGCTGCCACTGTTGGGGCCCTTGAGCAAGGCCCTTAACCTTCAACTGTTCAGTCATCATAGGCAAATATTATTATGAAATTAGAATGACAACAAAAGGAGAAATGAGAAAAGTAGAAAAGAACTGAATAGGATAAAGAGGGGAAAGGGCAATGAGAGAGGAGAAGAAAAAAAAGAGAAATACATTTAAAAGAGACCAAGAACAGAAAAGAGTCGACCCAAGAGAACAGAGAGAGAAAGAGAGAGAGAGAGAGAGAGAGAGAGAGAGAGAGATGGAGAGGTGGACAGGTAAGATAAACAAGGGGAAAGTGACAGAATAGAAGAGAAAAATGAGAGGATAGGACAGAGAGAGACAGAAAAATAAGAGACAGAGAACAGAAAATTGAAGACTCCAAAAAACAGAAAAGTGACATGGACAGGGTGAAGAAAAATTGATGAGACTGAACAGAGAGAGCTTAGAAAGAGAAAGAGAGAGGTGGAGAGATGAGAGAATAGAGAAACAGAGAAAGAGAGAGGGAAAGGTGGACGGGTGAGAAAAAAAGGAGGAAGCGATAGAATGGGACTGAAAGGAAGATGAGACTGAGATATGGAAAAGAGAAAGAATGAGATGGGGGGATAGAGGAAAGAATAAAAAATGAGAGAGACACAGGTGTAAGGAGAATACAGAAGTCAGAAGCTAAAAGGAAAAGTGAGAGAGAAAAAAGAAAGAGAGAGAGAGAGAGAGAGAGAGAGAGAGAGAGAGAGAGAGAGAGAGAGAGAGAGAGAGAAGGGCTGGTGGGGGAAGGAGGGAGGAGAGAAAAGAGGAGTGCCGGATCATTTCCTCTCTGTTCACTCTCTCAGACTCTTGAGCTGTCACTTCACTTCACTTCACTCGCTCTGCACTCACTGCCCTGTTCTCCTGTTTCTTTCTTTCTTTCTCTCTCTCTATCTCTCTTTTTCCCTTCTTCTTATACACTTTTGGACATCATTGAGCGCGCGCAGCCATTGGAGAATTTAATTGAATCTGGAAAGCGGCAGTGATGCTCAGTTCGGCGCCTCACGTGCACCAGTGATTCTTCCTCCTCCTCTTCATCACCATCATCGTGCTCAGTTGAAATTTTCGGAGTTGAGTCCGCGTGCACTTGGCGCACAAAAGCTTCACAGACATGCACGCTGTAGTGCTCGCGACGGTGTTAGGAGTGGTAAGTATTCTGCGCACTGTGCACGTGTGTGTATGTGTGTGTATGTGTGAACCGCTCAGCGACGCGCGCAAGACGGTGGTTTCCTCTCGCGCGCAGCTTAAAAAAAAAAAAAAGACGCACGCCAAGCCACGCGCGCGCCCGTCTGGATCAAACAGAGTGCGAGGTGCGCGTTCCTTGCTGGATCCAGACGCGCGCGCGTCGTTTGACGTTGATCTCGTGAACTAGTTTGGAAAATTGTGCATATTTTTTTTATAAGTAATTGTAACCAAACTCTACTCTCACTTTTTTTTCCCAAATGTGTATCAAAAAAAGTGTGATATATTTTGAGGTAGTGTGTGTGTGTGTGTGTGTGTGTGTGTGTGTGTGTGTGTGTGTGTGTTGAAATGCACATTTTTGCAGGACTGATTTGAGGCAGGTGGACTTGGACAGAATCCCATGTTCCCTTGGCAAGTGTGTAAACGCGGGCTGTGAATTCAGATGTAGATTTGCAAGTTGCACGCTTCTCAGTTACAGTGTGTGTGTGTGTGTGTGTGTGTGTGTGTGTGTGTGTGTGTGTGTGTGTGTCTTTGTGTGTGTTCAAAGCAAGGATTCCCTTTTGTACTAGCTTTGACACCAGGTGCCGACATGATGATATCAGTGGTTCAAACAAATCTTGCATTGAAGGTGTAGGGATTTTTGTGAGGAAACGTTTATGGGAGCCACAATATCCACCCAAACAAACACACACACACACACATACACGGTTTCTGATTTATATACACCGAAATGCCCACCAACATGCTCTTTTTTCTTCACTTATGTCCTAATAATGGGAAATAAAGGGGCGTTTTACAGGTCACAAGTACATTAAAATTCCAGCAGCGTTAGAAATCTGGGGTCAGCCATGATACAGCAACCCCTAGAGCACAGAGGGTTACGGGTCTTGCTTGAGGACCCAAAAATGACATTTTGGCGATACTGGGTCTTGAACCTTCGGGTTAACTTTAGACACCCCAACAAAAAAAACCCATACTGTTGGCATTGAAGGAAACATGCAAACCTGTTCTTATGAAATTTTCTGCTGTTTTATTTTATACGAATTGAGCTGTAGATACCACCCTTACCCATACCACTACACCGACAAATGAGGCCTGGCGATGGCAGAGAGAGGCTGTATCGGGTGAGAGCACCTCCATTCTGCGAGCACTGAGCACTGAGACGCATAATGTCTTTCCCCTTTTAAAGCAGTGGTCACTAAAATTCTTTGCGCCACGGACTGGTTTAATGTCGGATAATATTTTCACGGACTGATTTGTCCTCATACCTGTGCTGTCCAATTTCCGAGAAATTGTTTTATTTTTTTTATTCGATAATATGCCTACTGCACATTTCTTAGCCATGTGCCTCGGCTACTTTGATAGCTTTTCCGCTAACATCTCTTTACTATCTCGACCATTTTTCCTGCATTGTGTCCTTATTGTTGGTGCTAGGTAGAGTCCCAGCATCTGTGACCTATATCCTATGTATTTTGAGCTGAAGAACTGAAATCCTATATGTGTTCTTCTTCTTCTTTGCATTTGTCCTGGACTGTCACTGCTTTAGCACAGAGTAAATGGTTTCATATACGTTTTAAATAATGTATTATATAGTCTAAATGTACTATTAAAACAGCGACCTCGCTCTTTGGACTCGTCCCGCGTTTGAGGAGTGCGCAGAGGTTACTGTAGTGCGGTAAGCCAATGTTGACGGAGTTAGGGTTAAAAAGGTTAAGTGCTTTCATGTAAAAGTTATCTCGGATGAAAGCTTCCCGTATAAAAGGCATGTTTCCTTGCTGCTCGCGCCCCATTTGCAAACCGACACCCATTGGCAATAGGAGGTTCCTAATGCCTGCACAATCACGCCTGAAGGAGCTGCCAAAAACTGGCAATGGACAAATGGAAATCACTCATGGGGAATAGGTTTCATTCAAATCACTAGTTTTCAACCAGTTTGGCCATGTTTTTAAAATCAGTATTCCCAAAAACCTTTCTAGCCAAGTGTCTTGGTTTCCGATGATGCTTCTGTGGAAGACAGAGTTAAAGGTGTCGCTTTTACCACCGACTGTCAATTAGAAAAATTGGAGTAAGAGTTTATTAGTAGGACAGGAGAATGATCTCCACAGAAAGATCTGGATCGGAGCCAATGATCATAGAGCTTAATTAAAGTAGCTGGAACTTGTGGAATATGCAAGTAAGACTCTGTGGAACCAAAGTAGAATTGTTTGTTCCCTAAATTCATCTGGACTTCAGGATAACATTTAGTTGAAACTTGAATGAATGTTATGACTGCAAGGAGCTTTCTGGAGAGGAGTAGGAGATTGAGATTCCTATGATGGAAGTAGGAGCTTGGGGTCTCCTGGATGGTAGTGTATGGATTTACGATCATAACAAATGCAATTGGCATAGAAACTGGTTTATTTTCAATAAAAATAGTACAGTGATTGAATGTGTTTGTTTTCAACCTCAGACAGATGTTCTTCAGGGTACATTAAGGGCCATTTTAAGACTAAGCGATTCTGTGGTACTGTGACAGGTCAGTAAAAGCCAAATCTACGAAAGGTTGACTCTATGATTGATGCGTTTCTGGAAATCTTTTACCTATATGTTAAAAAATCTGAAGTAAACTTGAATAATCCGATTCCCAGACATCCATAGTGCTAGTGGAATGAATTATCATCATATGTGGAGATGTGTGTGTGTGTGTGTGTGTGTGTGTGTGTGTGTGTTATTGCAAAGAGAAAAGCTGTGAGACAGATGCGAGTAAAACCGCAAAATTGAAAGAGGTTTCGTTTGAGTGCTAGCAAAATGCAGGCTTCGGTCAGGATCGAAGTAACATGCAAGCAGCCATTCATTTGTCATGTACTCATTACAGCACACTAAAACCTTTCTTTGCTTATCACAACCTGTTAGAAAGTCAGTCATGATACAGCAACTCTAAGCAGAGAAGATTAAAGGACATTGCTCAAAGGCACAGAGGTACCTTGGTGGAGATAGTGTTTGAACCCTTGACCTTGTGACCAATAATGCATAGCCTTAACTATTGAGCTTTCACACACCTCACCCAATATGTGTTCCTTCAAGAATAAACTGGTGGAACTGAAAGCTGGCTTGTAAGCCATAACAAATTCAAATTCTCTTAATTGAAACTGAGGCTGAAAAGCCTCTGCCCAAAGCGATCCCCCCTAACACATGAAAAGCTGGACTGGAATACCTTGAGTGTCGTGTAGAGTCCCTGAACTCAACCCCACACCTCTGGAATGAACTGGAACACCAACTGCACCCCAGGCATCCTAGCCCAAGAGCCTTAGACCATCAGTGTCTGGCCCTAGTAAGGTCTTTGTAGCTGACAGAATGCAAGTACCCACAGCCAGGCTCAAAAGTCTCATGGAAATCCTTCCCAGAACGGAGAGCAATTTTTCAGGGGGTAATGGTTAGATGCACCCCAATTCTTTGGCTGTATAGTAAATGAGTATGGCAAAGTTTTAAGTTTGTACCATGTACCATTTGTGCCCAAGACAAAATAATCTGCAAGATGTTGATCGTGTTTCAAATATCAGCTGGGTATCTTTTCTAGAAAATTCTACTGGATGCACAATGGACACTGAATTTACTGGGGGTACATTGATATTGCCCCTTTTTTTGGTAGAGGCTGGTCTCTACGCAAGTACCTCCTCTTTTCAGGGAAGGTCCCTGTGGCACCGGGTTGCAATGGGACCTTTAGATATTAGATCACGTAACGTAATGTGCATATGTAGTTGTGTGTTCATGTTAATGGCTAAAATGTACAGAAGAAATTGTCCACTTATTAAAAACATTTCTTAAATGTTTGTTCGTGAGGCACGGTACTGCGAAGTACAGAAGGAAACGCGTGATTTCTAAAAAAAACAAAAACATTAGCGCAACATGGCCATCATTTCACATTCTGTAAACAGGTTTTTTCAGACTTATTTATTTGCTCCCGTACGTATGTTCGCATGAAAGGTTTAGGGTGGCTTAGGGGCAAGGCGGGTGCACGTATATTACCTGGCGACAGATGTGTTTGCTTTTTAGTTTGTGAACCTACCTGAAGAAAAGAGGTGAAATCGAGTTTAGGGATTAAACCAGTTCCGCACTCAGATCCTTTTTTTCAATGACAAGGAATTATAGGAACAGAAGGAGAAAACAGCTGGGTGGTGTCATCCCATTATGTATCTAGTTCAGAGTTGTGAAATAGATCCGGATACTTTATGTCCCTTGCGTTCGATTTTGCATGAAATTAAAAACACAAGCTGACATTTTTTACATTTTTTTTTGTTCAATGTTTTTCAGGTGACGATAAACAAAAAATACCTGAGAGGAAAAAACTCAGACGGAGTGGGTGGAAACACTTGCCTGCACACAAACGCCATTTTTATGGCCTTGTTCAGGTTCCCTGGGAACAGAATGAAGTACTTACTGCATTTGACCTGCAATTTTTTCGATTGTCAGTTCGAGCCTGGAATGATCGCCACAGGGCTTAAGTGGGGTGAGAGGCAAAAAATGTGAAGAATGTAAACTTGGGTGAAAAGTGTCGTCTTCCATTTTTGCCTTCAGTGTGCGGTTTATCCAGCTGACTCCAACATGCCTAGAAGAAAAGTTGTGTTTTTTTTTATTTTTTTTATCTCATCTCTTCACTCTCAGTGAAAAAATTCCATTCACCTGAATTGAAAGGGGCCACTAGTCACATTTCACTTAAGCACTTGTTGACAGGTATCTGGGTCGTTAATCTTCGCCGTCATTTGCTGGCTTTCCTTGTCAGATCGTAATTTCAGATTTAGCGTAACTCCTCCATGCTAGTTTTGCCTTTTACTGCCATGCATTGCTCAACACCAACAGTTTTCTCGCAGCAGGCATCAAAACAACTTGACTATGAGTATAAATTTGGCAGTAAAATTGTTCCATTTGAACTTTCACTTGAGTCAAAATACAAAAGTATTTGCCTTTGAATGTACTTAAGTATCCAAAGTATTATGATGCTAATGCTAATGTTACTATTAGCATTTTTGTCTCGAGACTCTTCCTTAATCCACTCAGTTAATGCGAAAAAAACTCCAAACCCCAATTATAATCCAAGTACAGCAACGAATTAGGAACAATAAATATTAACCAATTACTGAACACAACTGCGAATTGGCTAATAAATAGCCTAAGTTTAATATATATAATATATTAAATAAAAAATAATATAATTTACTTCTAGTATATTTCTTTTTGTACATGATGTCAAATGTACAGCTAGTATGCTATCTAGAATGCTGTATAGATCGTCACTTTACTACTAGTATACTGTCTTTTAGTAGTATACTAAATAAGTACTTTTAAGGGTCAAGTACACTCTCAGCTTCCTGCTTTACAATCTAAGTTCTAAGTATACTTTAATAGAAACAACAACAAACAAGTGTTATGTGTTCCTTTAGTTTAGTACTAGTTTTGCAAGTATAGAACGTTATTTTAGGTGTCCACAAACTTTAATATATTTAAATACTGTGCAATTACAGATCAGCTGATTTGTATCAGTCTAGAATGAAGTGTCTTTTATATATATTTGGACTTGTGTCCAAATTGTCTGAGATAAAACAGGAGCTTTTGGCCCACATTTTCTTGTGTGGACACAAATTTATATTGGGACCTGACCTAAATCTGACCTATATATATGGACTCTCAGAGATTCCCACGCTTCTTCTGTTTTTCTTAGTCTTTTGCCAAGCATTCAAAATAAAATGTTATCCAAGGACTGTCATATGGGACGTAGACGAAATCTTCCCCTTGGTGATTTTTTTTCCAAGATTCAAAACCCCCGATTATACTAAAGAACATGTTGACAGCTGAACGTTCATGATGACATTTTTAGTGTCTGAGAAGTCTAATCCCAGCAAACAAAGGAAATAAAAGCACATAGCGTACTTGTATTTAAGTGCCGGATAATAATAATAATAATAATAATAATAATAATAATAATAATGATAATCGTACCTGGAATCGTTTGCGGGTTTATAAATAATAGGACGTGTACCAGCACAAGGTTTCGGGGTTCGGTGTTTTCTTTATGAGAGGAAATGTCTTCGCTGGAACAAGTTTTAAGATCTATTTCTTTCACTGTATAAAACCTGTTTTGGTTCTTTTGTTCTGTTTTGACGGACGTGCGTTTACTATGAAGTTAACGCCAACAGTGAATTTAATATTGATAAGATAAGTGGGAGATGAGGAGCCTGGAGCTCAGTCATGGGAGACTGGATTTAAAATCTGCATCCAACGAAATTTGTTTAAAGACACGCCGGTTGCGTTTCCAGTTCGGGAATCGGGCAACAATCATTCGATTTGATAATTAATGTTGACTTCACTTCATATTTTTGGTTTTACTAAATGCTAATTGATAGCATACCAATAAAATATAAAAGACTCAGCCAGAGGTGAAAAGCAACAGACTAACTTGCTATTAGCATTCAGCTAATTTGCGCATCATGCTATCTACCGTCAGGAATAATGCTGTCATTCCGTTGAGATATGCTATGTGTTGTTTTTTTTTTCCGAAGAGCAAATTTAACATCGGAAGGTGAAGCTCTCACATTTCGCTAATCGCATTCAGTTAGTTTGCATAGTTATTAACATGCGTTGTGAACAAGTAAGAGATAAAGAACGAAGCTATTGTTACTGAGCCTAAGCTAACGTTTATCCATGTCCCAGACGAACGGTATCTTTACCTTTTATTTGTTGTCATTCTAAGCTAAAGCCTTTCCATGCTCTTTGGTCGAAAAGGCCTTTTATGTGTAAAATGTATGCCTTCAACATTTAAGATTGTGTTGAAGCGAACTTCAACTTTTACTAGAGGATTTGCTGTTTTACTAGAGGATTTGCATTTCCTGCACTTTTTCCCACCTAGCGTAAATGTAGCGTAACAAATGCTAGCATTCTCTGAACGAATGGTAGTAACGATCCCTGTCCGTTAACTCTTCGACCCTCTCTGTGTTTGTGTGAAGGTGGGAGTTTTCTCGGCTAAGGAAGTGTGTAAGTCAGGCAAATACACCACCAGCGGAGAGTGTTGCAAACAGTGTCCACCAGGCGAGGGAGTGGTCCAGCCATGTGGAGCGACACAAACAGTGTGTCAACCGTGCCTCGACAGTAAGTACACGACCAAGTCATGCTAAAATTTCCTCGTTTTTTCCCACTTCAGTTAATGCAATTAAACCTGTTATGTTCGTCTCCACCCCTGTGATATCATCGATCTGCTACCTGATTGTTTTCACCTGTTGTGTGTTTTCATCTTTAACACGTACTGTATAAAACCATACGCTATCACCGCATCTAATTTTGATTTAGCATTCAGCAAAAAACATGGGAAGAAATGACTAAAATGCTAATTTGTTATTAGCCTCATGTTTAAGCCTCATCCTGTGTGAAGTAACTCATTTATTTGCTGTTTGAAAATGTATTTGTTTTTTTACAACACGTGACAATTTTTCACACTAGAAACACTTTGTTTCGCGGTTACGCCGTGACGAAACACAAACGACTACCGTATGCTGGCGATTCCGATGCTGGCGAATTTAATCGTTTCACACACGGCCCCTGCTGTCGAAAAAAATAATGTTTATATATAAACACAAGGCAATACGTCTGAGCTTGAAACGCAAATTCCACCCCGAGGCCCGAACATCTGAGCGTCACGGCAGCGGGGTCAGTGTGGTGATTAAAACGTGTCATGTTTGACGGTGAACAGAAGGGAAGGTTTAGCGCTCTTGGGCTTTTCGGCTGCCATGGGTGTAATAAATTATTGAAGTATGGGAGACGTCTTCCAGTCCAACGGATGGGTGCTTTCACACTTGGGAACAGATGTGTGAAGGTCTTTCACGTGTCTGGATGGTTGAAGTGGATTTGTTTTCTATAACAGCAGCCCTGACAGATTGAAAATGATGAATGCACTCGTTTGAAAATGGTATACTCCTTTAAAAACATGACTTGTATAG
Source organism: Silurus asotus (assembly GCA_024362625.1). Taxonomy (NCBI): domain Eukaryota; kingdom Metazoa; phylum Chordata; class Actinopteri; order Siluriformes; family Siluridae; genus Silurus; species Silurus asotus. The sequence goes on from MU551664.1 coordinate 1,395,682, forward strand.
CTGACAACCAAAATGGGTTTGCATGAATATTTTTTGAAGGAGTCTCATTTTGGACTGCTGATCGGAAGGGCATAGGTTCAAATCCCACCACTCCAAGTTGCCACTGCTGGGCCCTTGAGCGAGGCCCCGCAACCATTAATTGCTCAGCTGTATAACTGAGATACCTGTCAATCTTTTTCTTTGTGTAACCCCTTTTGGTTCTCATGTCAGATTCTCCCAAAAAAGTTCCAAGCTAATTGAAGAATCTCAACTGCTCCAAGTTGTCAAAACACTTTACTAAAGTCATATTTTGTCTTGTAAAATAAAGAAAATTTTGTTGCATCACCTATACATGTCGCATCACCTACAGGTGAAACTTTGAGGAGTCAACATAATAGGAGCAGTTCATGCCAAACACACATACCAAACATAGGCCCTAGGTAGTTCCAGCTAAGGGTCTAGCCTAGTCTAAATATATAAAATAAACCCATAATTGTTAATTATAACCACAATAAATCAACTCCAGAAAGCAGACTAGACTAGACCCTTAGCTGGAACTACCTAGGGCCTATGTTTGGTATGTGTGTTTGGTGCTACTACTATTATGTTGACTTCTCAAAGTCCCCAGATAGTGATATTAAACATCATTAAATACAATGATGACGCTTTAAAAAAGTAATAACATTAATAGAGCAGCTTTTATTCCATCTGTCTGCACACACTTGGCAGTAAAATCAGTGAAACGTCACTGAACGTGACCCGAGGGTGAACCGCAACATACTGAGAAACAACCCAAAGTGACATTTTAACAAGGCAACACCGGAGAACGTTCTGGCAACACCACCTGCTTTTTTTTTTTTTACAGGACAGTGATTAATGTCAAGTTAGACTCGGAACTTCCACAACTGGACAATTTGTAATTTCTTTTTCACAATTTCTGTCGAATCAGCTGATTGGAAAATCACTCTAGGGTAACATTCCAGATCCCAACGTTAACAACAAACTTTGACCTAGCAAAAAAAAAACCTAAAAAATTTCATTTCTTTGCCCGGGGCTTGTGATCCGTCGTGTTCAAGAGGATCTGATAAACTTTTAAAGCGCCCATGCGTGCATATCTCAATGGAACTCCCTCACCTCGGGCCAAAATACTCCGTCAACACACACAAGGTTCTCCACCTTCTTTCTTGATCGGATCTGATCCGTCACTTTCTCCCCTTCTGGTCCAGATGCCCTCGTTTTCACCTCAATTGGAATTTTGCTCTTTTTTTTTGGTTTTATGAAAGCTTTATTTATCACTTTTGACAAGTTTTTAATGGTTTATGGGGACTGGTATAATGATATTTTTTTTTTTCACTTTTTTTCCAGCCAACAATCTCTAACCAGTATAAATTCTTAACATCTTTTCCCGTTCAAGTGAAAGCCTTTTGAAAGTCAGAAAAGTGTTTCCTCAAAATGATGGGATCATCGTTGCTCAAATGAGCCACAAGACGTTTGAGTGTTAATAATGTAGCTTCGTGCAAACCCAGACCCATGAGGTGACAGTGGTGAGGGTGGTATAGGACAAACTCCCAGAGATGACACGAGGACAAAACCTTGAGAGGAACCAGACTTAAAACGGAAGCCCAACTGGGGGCAAATTTACTGTGGTGGAACAAACCATGTACAGATGGTCCCCGAGTTACGATGGTTCGACTTAAGATTTTTCGGTCTTATGACGACGATAGCGTTGGCACAGGCAGCGCCAAGTCCTCCAAGCGCCAAACTATGTCTCCTGCTTGTAGTGAAAATAAGAAGACGAAAGCCATCAGTTTGGTCACGGTCATAGCACCATTTTCAACTTACGATTTTTCGGACTTACGATGGGGTCGTTGTAATGTATCTCCATTAGTAGAGGACTACCTGTAGTTGAAGTTAAAGTTGAGCTCCACTCTGTGAAATTTGACTCCATTAAAAGTAAAAGTGCCCCTTTAAATTTTCACTTGAGGTAAAAATACAAAAGTATTTGCCTTCAAATGTATTTAAGTATCCAAAGTACTATGATTTATTACAGCTATGATGTTCCTATTAACATTTTTTGACTCTGAATCAACTCAGTTTATGTAAAAAGACTTGAATGTGACTTTCAGCACACCGATCTACTATTAGAACGATATTAATGACTCAAACACCGATTGATTTCTATTATAATGATCATGAATAGAACAAAATTCCTTTCTAAATGTTCTGCTTGCTGTTGAACTGATGGTGAACTGTATGTTGGTGATCAGTAGATACACCAAGCACCAATCAAAAAAAGTGTTTGACCCGTTTTTTTTATCCTCGTAAATAAGTCCAATATTTGACTTTGAAATGTCAAGTTACAGTAAAAAATGGAAACACTTCAGTAAAATATTACTACACAAAAACACAAATTAACACAAATTACATTTACTTCACAAAATGTACCGTATCCAGGCGAGATTATATCCTAAAGAAAGGGTGAGGGTGAAGCTTCAGTGCAAACATCTAGAAGTTGAGCCAGAAATGTGAACCCTCCAGATTAGAACTTAAATCTGGCAGGTCCAGAGGATGTTCAGGTCCAGCAATGTGTCTATTTTAAAATCTGAAGGAACAGTTTGTAGACTAATGGAGTGAAATTTGGATCCCAACTCAGGATTCATATTTCAGCCTTTTTATTTTTTTTATTTTTTTTATTTTTTGCTATGATGAAGGTGTTTTAGATAACTTCAGGATGTGAGGTAATAATTCTCATTTCCACTTCCGTACGCATAAATGGCTCGAATATACAGAATACTTGATAGGGACATGAACCAGGGAAATGCAGACAGAAAGACTGTGGCATGATAGAGAGATAAACCAGCTGCTTTCCCAACACACACACACACACACACACACACACACACACACACACACACACACACACACACACGCTTCAACATAAATTATAGCTGGCCAAATCATGTTTGCCTTTTATGGCCATACAGAAGTTCCTGCTGTTTCTCTGTAGTGTACCAACCGTGGTAATGACACACACACACACACACACACACACGGTGCAGTTTGCCTGAAATAATGCACCGATATGCATTATTGATGGCGCACATTATGGTAACAGCTGCAAGAGGGGAGCAGAGAGAGGGGTGGAGAGCGAGATTGAAGAAAGAACGGATTCAAAGGGGGATGGGGGGGGGGGGGGGGGGGGGGGGGGGGGGGGCAAAAAAGAGAGGAAAAAGCTGAGTGGGTGCTTTCCTTCACTTAAGATGCACCATCATCAGAAAGTCCATTAGTGCACGAGCCACCAGGGAATCTAAAGAGGTAATGATCAGGCGCTGATGAGCATGTGAGGGTCTGTGGAGAATGTGTTGGTGTGTATGTGTGTGTGTGTATGTTGAGTGTGGGTGTGGGTGTGTAGGGATCCAATGCTACCCTTGTGACTAGCTCTCGATTTGCAGCATACTTTGGCCTTATTTGTGTGAACTATTATAGCGTCGGCAGGTTAGCAGTGGTCCAGGCAGTTCAAGAAAACACAATCAGGTGGGGCTCTGGTTTCCAGAATCCGCAGGATCTCAGAGGAAGGAAACAGGAGGTAATCGTGGACAAAGTGTCCAGATTTTGATAGGAATTCAAAAAAGGAGTGGTATCTGGATGAGGGCAGAAGCGTAAAGGGCATCCTGCCCCTCAAGATGGCTAATGCTGGATCCAGATGGGGTGGGAGTTTTTAGGCCTCAGAACGGGAGGAAAGACTTGGAGTAAGCAGGAAGTTCTGGAACTTGGAATGGATTGAGTAAAACACGGATGGTACCAGGAAACTGCATTCCTTTACGATCCAGAATAAAAAAATAAGCCTATACAGAAAGCCTTGAAAGAACAGCAGCACATTATCATTATGGTCGATGGAGTAGATTAAGGAGAGGTGAAGCAAAGAATTGTGTACCTAAAATTAAAAGAAATGGGATCAGAATAAGGACTAGAGTTTATAAAAGTGTATTAAGTGTGCACCAGCTCCAGTTGTAAAAATCTTGGACCTCCAAAGAGAAGATTCCGAACCCATCAAGAGACGTACCAGCTCTGGTTGGATCCCACGATTTCAGACATTAGACTTTTAGGGTGAACAACTTAATCAATACTCAAAACACATTCTACATATGCTGTTTCTCCATTATTGAACATTTAAAGACTGGAGGAGGAGCTGGAGTAGGAGCTGGTATTGAACTTTAATGATCTGAGATGTTGACCTAATTTATGAGTTGCTCAAGATCCCCTGGTTACCATGATATTCCGGTGTTTTCTTTTTTACGTCTTAATGATTTACAGATTTATGATTACACTCACTCAGATGAAGATAAGTTTCCCTTTTGAGTCTGGTTTCTCTCAAGGTTTGTTCCTCATACCATGTAAGGTGGGTTTTCCTCACCATAGGCAACCCAGGTTTGGTTATCAGGGATAAATACACATCAATTTTAATCTAAGTGAATTTCGTTCTATAAAAGTATAGTAAAGTGGAAAGTATAGAAATAAAATCGAATTGGATACACCATTTTTTTGCGGCATGAAAGTCAGTTTTAGGCTTGACTCAACAGTTCCTAAACCTGATTATTGTCAGGAAGATCTATATAGGAAAAGAATCCACTGTGGTCTATTGATATTGATCAGAGAGCTGCATTTAGCAACCATAGAGCTGAAGTGAGATTGCTTAGGTACTACTCTAAGCCATTTAGAGCTTTAAATGTCAAATGTAAAACATAACAGGTGGCCAATGAAAATCCGAGGCAGCCCGAGTGCTCAATGGTCCTACTTACTGTCCTTTTTTTTTTTATCTGCCTACTGGAAATGAAAACGTTTGTTACTGTCAGTGTTTTGGACATGTTTCAAACAGTCTTGGATTCCGTAGAAAAACGCTATCATTAGATTGCAGTGAACGTTTTGCAGCCACCCTGAGAAGTTCAAAATGTCTTTCTGATATATTAAACCAGACGTTCTACATCTTATGGTAGACTGCCTGGAAAATGCTCTTATTATAAAACAACGGTTTACTAATTCAGGAAAATTAAGTCCTTAAGTCCTGAGTGTTAATTGGCTCCAGTTTCCAAGATACAGCTTTACGTCAAAATTGGCTAAAAATAATTTAGGATAAAAAAGGGGGGCCCCATTACTTTTCTGCAACATGTGATATTGCAAAGATATTGCAAAATGGGACCAACCTTATTGCTGTGTAGCAGACTATTAAGATACTTCAAAATTATACAGTTCTAAAGCTTACGAAAGCTTTTTTCTTGTTTAGCTGACGACGCAGATAAGTTGCGCATGTTATTCGACAATAACAAGGTACCCAACCCTTTTTTTTTTTTTTTACCAATGCCGTCATTCCTGCACTTTTGAGATGCACCAGTTTACACTGTTACCCTGTTTTAAGGCATCTTGGATTTCTGAGGGGTAAAATATCACTGTTCCTTGGAAATGCTACGCAATGACAATTACACAAGCCACCAAACGTGACTTCAGTTCTTAATGTTTCCTGGTGCAACCTGTTTAGAAAGAATCAAAAAAGAAAGGATGATCTTCGTGTTAGCGATGCACCTGATTAGGGAGAGATTGATACCGATTTTTCCATTTGCCGATTCACACCTTCTAAATCGCAGTGGAAGCTCCCAACCAGGGAGGGTAAGGGCTAAAAGACTTATGCTTTCGAACCTCAGGATCTCTTAATGACAGCATGGATAAGATCTGCAAGAGATCTTTTTTGGGGGGGTTTGTAAACAAGAAATTAGTAGGCTGGAGATTATTCAGGCTTCTTGGACAATAGAAACTCAACCACAGCCTGAGTTAACAACAGGACAATGCCCAGGTCTGTATTTGGGCAGTCTGGAGTGGTATTTGACACAGAAGCAGTGCTGAGGACATAAACAGGAACAAGAATCAGACTGAAACAGTAGAAGTAGTGATGTGGGGTGAAACTGGAGCAGGCACTGTATCGATTTTACCATCGACTAAACATGGCTAGTGGCATTTAATCAATAGAAACCCGCCTTGCTAAAGTTGGTATATCTTTGTGATAAATTTAAGACTGTAAAAGTATATCTTCACATTTCTATGGGTTTCTGGACACTAGGAAATCCAGAATTGTAGCATCTCTGCTGAGGTAACACCCTAAATATGTCATATTTCACCTAAAGAAAGACAATGCTTTTTGAATCACAGCCATGTTCTTAATCTCTTAGTGGGTCAACACTAGGTTTAGTCCGAATTACATGTGCCCTGGAATGACCAGCAAGGAGGTCCCAGACCAGGAAAAACCTTTACTGAAGATTCTGAAGTTAGGCAGTCAGTAGTCCAACTAGTATCTGAAACTCCTAACCTAGATCTTAACATTTTCTTACTCAAAGATGAATGTCTTGTTTATTATTATGTATCTTCTTCCTTAAATTGTTTGTTTATTACATTAGTGGAAATGAAACTGTACTTTATTTAGTTAGACAATACCAATTTGTTTTGCCACATACACCAGATGGCAAGGGGAACCACAAGATTTTGGGGAAAAATAAATGGTTTCCTTTAAGAAAAAATGGGTTGAGTCAGCATTACAATTCATCCCAAAGGTGTTTAATAGGATTGAGGTCAGAGCCACTCAACCCATGCAAACCATATCTTCCTTCAAGGGAAGGAAAGATGGAATGCTATTGTATCCAAATACAATTGTGTACCTCCAACTTTGTTGAAACATTTTGAAGAAGAACCATGTATGTCTGGAAAAGTCACCTAAAGATAGACATTGCCTTCTTACCAGGTTACTGATTCAATCTTTAAACCAGGTTCATTGTTTCCCTTGTTCTTCATGTGGGAGTTGGTTAACGCTTGGTTCTCCAGTCCCAATTGTCAAGTGCCCTTGAATGACCCAAAATTCCAACAAGGAGATATTAAACCCAGTGCAGGAAAAAGTGCCAAATGAAGATTCTGGCAGTCAATACTTCAACTAGTATCAGAAACCTCTAACTCAGGTTTCCCAATACCTTTGTTCTGTATAGTGTATACGTTCACATGAACCGATCTCAAGATAAAGAAAGATAGAAATTTGACATCATAATCTCTTCAGAGACCAGGGGAGGTCAGATGAGACCTTAAATATAGGACAGAGCTAGCTCACTCTCTTAGTTTCTTTTTTTTTCTCATTTCACGCCGCTATCACAAGGTGCCTTTTAGGAGCAGTTTTTATTTTTATTTTTATCATATGATCTGGAAAGAATGAATCGTTTGTATTTAGTTCAAATTAACTGTCTGCAGATTCATACAATATACAGATTTGTTTTTGAAACATTGTACATACCGAACTTTGCTTTTTGCTCCTCGCAGGTGAGATGTTCTCGGAGAACTTCAGCCACACGGAGAAATGCATGCCGTGCACCCAATGCACCGGGCTGTTAAGAATGAACACGCCATGCACGGATGCCAACGACGCCACCTGCGTGTGCGACTACGGCTACTACATGTCCTATCTAACTGGGGAGTGCCATGTGTGTACGACGTGTCCGGTGGGCAGCGGCGTGCTGAGACGCTGCGACCACAAGCAGGACACTGTATGTGAAACGTGCACGGACGATACGTATTCGGACCAGGAGAGCGAGCTGAACCTATGCCTGCCGTGCACCATCTGCGAGGATACCGAGGAGCTCGTGCACTGCACCGCTAACAGCGATACCATTTGCAAAGGTACGGAAAAGTCTCACTGGCTCGAAAAAATTCTGTGTCATCACAATTTTTATTTAGCGAATGTGCACCTGCACTTTGGTCAAAACTGCGACTTCTTGTGAATAATCAGAATCCAGTATAGATATATAGATATAGGAAGAAAGACAAGAATAAAAAAGGAAGAGTGAAGAGAGGTACCAGGAATCAAATGCGACAGGTGACAGAAGAAAAAGTGAAACAGGTGTAAAACCAGCAGACAGACTGAGAATCCTAATAACACATAAATCCAAACAAATGCACCATTGTAGCCAACTGACTAGCACCCTGAAGGGCTAGAGGTCAAAGGTTAACTCTGACTATGACCTTTAACCCGCTCGTCCACTCATTCGCTATGCACCAATTTAAACCCGATATGGTAAAAATGTCATTTTCGTTTTGTTTTTTTTTGCCATCCACCGTGTGACCAGTGTTGGAAAACTAGCTAATCCTGTACTAATTAGCTAAAATAATGCTTAATTCCTTTAAAAACATTCAACCTTCAAATGAATATAATATTAATAAATACATATCCTGAGCTTAGCTTAGCTTAGCCTATTTTTTCTTGGCTGCTCGCGAGGAGCCTGTTTTCTGTGGTAAATATTCAACACACTACTGACAGAAAAGGAAACAAAAAAAAAAAAACGTTTGTTTGCGTCAATATCTTTAGCTACAAACTGAAACAGTTATAAAGAAAATTTTATCCTATATTCAACGAGAACAAAAGACACGCTAGGCTACAAACAGGCCATTTCACCAAAATGCTAACAGAAATTTTAAGACCCATTGAATATATATATTAAAGACTGATTAGTCTGTTTTCTGTGGTAAATATTCAACACGTTTGAAAAGTGTTTACATTTTAAGAAATTTCTTGACACATGACTGACGGAAAAGGAAAGGAAAATGTTCAACATCCGTTTTTTTTTGTTTTTTGCTGAGCTCACAACAATACAGTGTGCTACAAAGTGAAAAATTGGTCAAAATAGAAAAGCTTGCTGCTATTTACAACCTGAACAAAACAAACACTATGCTACTAACAGGTCATTTCACCTTGCAATTAACGATGACTAACTTGCTAAGACTCGTAGAGTATTAAAGAAAATATGATGCTAGTCTCAGAAAAATGCTAACAATTTTGCCTCCCTTTGAAAACAATGGGATTTTTTCTACCACGCTGTCTCCGTATAACTCGCAGGCTAGTAATTAGCATTCTAAAGGTGTGACCTTTTTGGTCTCGTGGTACACTTTTTAACCTCGTATTTTTCTTTGAAATGCGTTTTTTTTGTTGTTGCTCAGAGCACAGTAAGCCTGCTAAGTCAGTAGGCTAAGTGTTGCAGAGATAAATGCCACTGGTGTAAACATCAATCAGTTAACAATAGCTCTCGTGTCAAGTAATAACACATCTAATTGGTGATTTTGCATTGCACATATTCTGGATTATTATTGTCAGTTTGGCTAATATCCTGTTTACGGGTAAGTCATTTCCTGTACCTGTGGATACTTGTCACCTGCTGGGAACAGGCGGGCTAACCGTACCCGTAATTTTATAAAATGCCCAAATGAATGTCTGGCGATTGTTGTTAGAAAAAATATATAAAGTTGTCCAACTGCTGGAGCTGTTTAGCTTCAAGCAAAACCATTTGCTCCAATCTCAATCCAACGGGGTGAAAGGGCAAAGGCTGAGAGTGGCTACTGTAGGCAAAGGGGTTAATGAATAGAGTGGACTCGTTTGCGCTTGTGTCGACTTCTTCTCTAAACACAGCCTTGAAGCGCTCAGCTGATGAAAGGCTTCAAGCTAACTAGCTTGAGGTTCAGCAACAGGACAGGATCTTATCTTTGTACCACAGGGAAATTAAATTCTGAACAATCAGGGTTTTTCAGAAAAAAAGTGTGGTGTTGTGAGAAAGGAGAAATCTGGCGAGTTTTTCAGACAGGAGAAAAGTGAGGGAGAACAATAAAAAAAAACAAAAAAACATCTGGTCTGTATCTGCTCGCGGGTTTTGCCGTTATAAGTAATCGAGATGAAGAAATAATGTGTGTGTGGGCCACACAGGAAGCCATTTGAGTAGGCAGAGGAGTCTGCGTGAAAGTAGCGTGTAATCTCATTAATAAACTGCATTGGTTTTCAGAGCTTCTATAGTGTGAGAGTGTGATGAATGACTGAAGGGAAGAGAAGACTCCCAGGAAAGAAGAGTCCAATCAATTACACTCATTTTACCATGACAGTGTAGGGTTTAGCTTCATTGCTATATCACTAAATCTACTTACCGACATCGATACAATACAGATAGAGGTCAAAACAAGGGCAAGGTCAACATAGACAAACAGGTTCATGAATGTGTCGTTTTTTGTGGGGAGCCAGGAAGTCAACACGTACGGGACGATTGTCTGGGCTACGCAAGTTACAAGATCTTGTCCCACGCCTGGGGACAAAGAACTTTAGACAAGAACTTTATTTAACAGGTGACAAAGAATGAAAGGTCTGACCACAAAAAGAACTAAGCACTGTCAAAGCTCCCACATCAAACGAAGCCCCCGACACTGGAGCCCTCTATACAAAGATGTGGCCTGGAGCAAAATGTGTTTTCACACTTTCAACTTGACCAGTCAGAATCTTGAATTCAACAGCACTGTGGTGTAATCTTGGAGATCCATCGATACTCCATAAGCAGGAAGTTGCCCTTGAATGAAACCCCAAGGGAATTTAGTGGTTCTGACCTTGAAAGTTCTTGACTCAGGGGTTCGAAACAAAGCCGTTATGGAAGATCAAGCTGATTGAGTAACTTTTATGTGTTCTTCCTGTGAATTCCAGTGTCCCTTCGTCACACAGTTATCACTCGGATTGTATGTGAGAACACATTGTATGCCGACCCTCGACAGCAGGACATTGATAGAGTTATCACGGCTGCAGCCGACATTTGACCTTAGCCCGTTGCCTGCTACAATGTCAGGCATTGTTGGCCTGAGAGACATTGCCTTAATGTGTTTCTCTATCTTTCTTCTCCGTCCTCTCTCTCACCCCGGTATCCTTCCATCACTCTCCATCTCTCTGTGGCTTTCTTGCCACGCTCCTACCCAACGAAGTTCATCTTATGGCGCCTGCTCCTGGCTGGTTCTTACCCTCTTCGCATTCTCTGAGTTTTTCTATAATTTTCCGTAGCCGCAAAGGTCCAGGGGTTGAAAGCCCGAGCACGTGGCTGAGCCTGTGGCATTTTCCTCTCCACCTCATAAATTTCACCAAGATGACCCAGAGAACTGGAGAGTATTACATTTCAGAATTCCCAGTGCAAAATGTGACATTCCTGATGAGGAGTTGCTTGCTTGTGTCTTTTGTGGTTGCGGTTTACTTGTTCTCTTATCCTTCCATCTAATCTGTAAGAAATCTAAGGCTTTACTTGCTTTGCCCCTTGCTTGACATCATTGCTGCTTGTAGAAGAAAGATATGTATGATTGGACCTCACTTTTCTAAAAATTATATCTTCAACATCTAGAATGCTTCAAATCTTAGAGGTGGCATCAAAAAGTCTAGAAACTGGTGCTGTTCCATGTCGGATCTTATGATTTTATCAGAAACTGCATGTTAGAAATTTCGTGTGAAACTGGGCAAATCTGCAACCAGAAATCTGAGATGTGCCATACGTTCGACATACTGCGACGCAGCAATGTTCGGAGTGTTTGGAGTGCCATGCGGAGCTTCAGGAGTGCAAGTACGTCACTGGAAGAGGACGAGAGATCAGGAACGAGCTGATCCACCCAAAATGTTGAAACTGTTCCGCAACTTGTGTATGATGACAATCCACACAATCTCAATCTCGTCGGATTTGGCTCCTGCGGACTTCCTCCTCTTCCTGAAGGTGAGGATCCAGCTCAAGGTGCTTGACACTCTTCGAAAAGAAGACTTCCGATGCACATTCCAGAAGAACGCTGGGAGCGCTGAATTGCTGTGCCAGGGAATTATTTTGAAGGTGATAGTGTGTAAACATAGATAAATGAAGTCCCTCAAACATAATATGCCATACCAGCTTGTTATGGGTTACAGACTAATCATTACCTTCACCAGTACTGTTGTGAGGGAAAACATTAGGGGAGATTGTTGAGGACCCTGAGAATTTGTTCCTGATTGGCATTACTAGACCACTTCATCAGCTGGATGAAGATCTTCAAGCTGTACATTTGGTTCCATGTCAAGGGAACTAAAATTGTCTAGTTACAGCTGCATCATCAGTTTCCTTACCCCAGATCTCTGGAGGAATAGTGGTTAGGTGCCCAGGTTCACATCCCAGCCAGTGAACTGACATTGGCTACTAGGATTGCACAAGACCCCAAGGGGATTCTGCACAAGGTTAAAAAAAAAAAAAACAGAATGGTTATCCGCGTTTAAAATTTCCTTGCCAAATCAAAAATATTGAAACCAATGATTTAAATCCCTGACAGGGGGCAGCTGAAGAAAAAAAAGAAATCTTACTCTTGGTCCTCTTCCATTTTGTGTCCTGCTGTGACTTTACAAATAAATATCCCTGTCAGCCCTTGTGATCTACTCATAAACGCTATAGTTGTACAAAACATGATCAGTTTTGACTCAGAACAGATGAGCGTTTTGAATAAACCCAGTTGTCCAAACATTCCACTTTCATTATCAACTTTTTTTTTCATACTAATGAGACCAAAGTGAAATGTCTGAACGTCAGTAAAAAAATCGTAGTTTGCTCGACAAGCTGACTTCAGCTACATAATTGACACCAGTTCTCCTGATAAACTAAAGCAGAGGATTCACAACAGATGCATGGTCCACCAGTCTGACGACCCCCATCTGCATATTTTCTGGGTCGCTATTTACCCACATTTCTTGTTAATTAGTTTATGTCACTTCGATTAGAGACCATTCTGTGAAGCAGGGGATGGTTTCCACATCAAAAGCATAAAGATCCATGAAACTACCCAACAAATCAAGAGCAATGATTCGGACTGTAAATTATGACAATAGCTCAGTACCACAGGTTACAGTAAATGGACATGTGGTGCCAACCAGATGAGGATGAGGTTCTCTTTTAAGTCTGGTTCCTCTTAAGGTTTCTTCCCCATGCCATCTCAGGGTTTTTTTCCTCGCCACAGTCTCCGCTGGCTCACTCATTACGGACAAACTTAAAATCAAAAGGAACAAACCGATACATCCGGCACCATCTTGCCGGATGTTGTTTTTGGTCCATGTTCTGATTATGATTAGCTTAATAGCTCAGATAACGTTGAATCTTTGTACGATCTGTTGCTCGAGTGTGTGGATGCCCCGAATGACTGGATTTCTTCTACACATCAGGAACACCCGGGTCGTATTTCAGAAGGCGCTGCCTCGGAATCGCCTCCGAAACGTTCGCAGCTTTCAGCATCCCAAACTCGAGACGGAATGTTGACGAGTGGCGTCTGATTTATGTGACTTTTTCGTTTTCTTTTGGGATATTTGTGCACGATGAAAGGAGATGGAGGGGGAGTCAAACGAAAAGCAAGACTGATGCACTCCTGAGATAAAGACCGAGAAGAGGAAGGGAAACGGGCCGATGCGCAGACACAAATGCAGTCGATAGAAAAGATGAAGTTTCTTGATGTATCGGGTTTCGCAGTCATACCTCTGAGAACACACACACACACACACACACACACAGAGGCTGTTTTTTCTGTCCTGCCTGGCATGATATGGCTTGCTTTGAAGGTAGCTATGCAGCTCTGTAAACAAAATATCACGCAGCCGTCGGGCAGTCGGGGCTAATTGCTTCCTGTTTCGTCATAGCTTTTAGCTAATACGTCTTTCACACTTGCACTGACTTGTGGCTACAGTGCAATTGAGATGTGTTTATATGGATGTGTGTGTGTGTAAATAACTTGTTCCTTTTTTTCCCACCCGGACTCAGGCCCGGACTCAGGTTAAATCTGAGTAATGCCTGAGAGTGAAAGGCTTTTATCACAGACATGCTCCTTCTTGAGGTGTCGGTCGATGGCGAAAACGATGAGTTTTATGAGGCCCTTAACTGATAAATACTAAGACGGTTAACAACAAATGTCCCTGTGCGTCATTTTTCCATTAACACAATTCGCAATGAAATTTCTCACCTTCAGGCAAATTTCTGATTTTTTTGGTCAGGTTTTTCCGCCCACCTCCGAAAAAAACAAGCTGGTAGACGGATTCATGAAATGAAATTGCCCTCAGGTGTGAAAGTGTGTGCGTGGGTTTGTGTGTGTGGGTATGGTTGTTTGTGTGTATTTGTGTGTGTGAAATTCTTTCTCTGAATATCCCAGCGTTTTTAGAAAGAACTGGTGAGTCAGAGCACAGGGTCAGCCATAATACAGCACCCCTGGAGCACAGAGGGTTAATGGTGTAAGGGCGCTAAGTGTGGCAGCTTGGGAATACCAGGGCTCAAACTTTCTGATCAGGAACCCAGAGCCTTTACCACCAAGCTACCATGCATTTGTTTATATTCAGGCTTCGTGCGTAAATTCGTTTCCACATAGTTTGGAATGTTCTTGAAGACGAGCATATAATATTCATGGATATGTGTTCTAGACCAGACGCATTACGGTTTTTCTTATATGCAGGTTGACATTTCCGTATTTTTGGATTCCTACGGTCAAACATGGGTGGGGATTATCTCAAATGGGCGTGGCTTAGCTCTATATTTGTTCTAGGAGTAACTCGTATAATTGCTTGTCGTTTCTTTCGTATTTCTTGGCTAATCGATTTACGCGACCTCGGGCGAAATCGAAATGATTCGGATTTTCCGATATCACAGAATCCCTGCTAACTGATATTTGGATAACGCTCGCGAGCCAAGCCGTTAACATGTAACCCAATAAGAGCGTAACCGAATCTCTTTTAAAACTCTCCGAAGTGGCTGAGTCCATCTGCTTCCATTTAGAGTGTCATTACTGGATCTAATGAGGAAACATTCGAACACACACACACACACACACACACACACACACACACACACACACACACACACACACACACACATACTTCGCTCTCTTTTTTTTTATCTCAAAACCCCACCTGACCGTATCTGATGGATAAAATAAGAACAAATGACCTCTGTGTGTTGTAAATCAAACAAAAAAAAGAGGAAGAGAAGAAGTGAGTGAGGAAAGAGAAGAAATTGAGGTAAAGGATTAGAGGGGAGTCGGGTCGAGTAAGATGGTAGTCTGGTCTTCATTGATGGGGAGCGCCTGAGCAGCGTAGAAAAGAGATGGGAAGATAAAGAGAGTGAGACAGAAAGAAAGAGAGAGAAAGATAGAAGACGAGATGTATGAAGGGAAAGAGAGAGAGAGAGAGAGAGCAAAGAAAAGACTGAGAGGGTTTTGTATACCACAAAGAGGATCTCTGTCCACGCTGGTGTCTGGTGTCCTTTCACTGGAGAGAGAGACTTTGTGTGTGTGTGTGTTGATATGGTGTATGTTTTGCACTGGGGAAAAAAGAACAGGGAGTGGTCACATCACAATAAACCAGGCGATACCAAAAAATTACATTTCTAACAAAAAGTCGTTCATCCAATTCAATTGCTTATGTTAATTTAGCATAGGTGGAAGGAGTCTCCAGTTCAAATTCAAGCTTATTTAATTTATCTTAGGGTTTTTCGACACGGTCTTCAGAGTATCTTCTGAAACGTTCCACCTCAATCACTGTGTGGTCCCCCCCCCACCCCATTCCCTATCTCCCAAGATACCCATTCACCCCTCCCCCATACCCGGAATATCAAATGATCCTCAATATGGGCGTCCATCTGTCGCTGCAAAACATCTGAACATCCTGTGGCTCGAAGGCCCATTACAGTGCGAGCCTGCGTTAGCGTGCATTAGCCTCGACTCCAGAGCGAGAGTGTGTTTATTATGGCTTCCGATCGAATCACGTCTAATCTCATCCGCCGCCCCATCTTTCACTTGCCTCCGACTTTCCATTGCAGACCAAATAAAAGCCGCCATGGCAGTATAATGACATTTTAGCCCTGCTTGGTTTTTCCTTCAGATTGCCCGGGGTTTTGATTTTGCATGCAGTAAAAATAACAACAAATTCAATAAAGGATTTATCGTGACAAGCTGGGATCTATTCGGATGTTAGCTTTGTACCTGGTATTACACAAACATGCTAGTCATGCTGTTTGTCACGTAGTCTAATACCAGAATCTGTGGTGCATTTGATTAGTTTTTGTGCATTTTAGGTTAGAGGTAATGAGTTACTTTGTCAACTGTCAATCACAGTGAGACTAACCAATCAAGGGCATTTGTGAGCTTGTGTATGTAAAAGAGTCTGTATAGACAGTTTTTGTTCATATGCATTGTTTCTTACCCATCAGATCCAAACCTTCTGAATGCTTCAAGCACGGCACTTTTTGATCTGGAGCCGTCAGAGCCACCGATCGACTTTACCAACTTTCCTTTAGAAGTGCTACCAGAATCGACGGAGAGCATGCCGACCTCTGACCCCGAAACCAAGAAACTGGGTCTGGGCCTGGGCGATAACCTCATTCCCCTGTACGCCTCAATTGTACCTGCTGTGCTGCTCGGCCTTGTCGCCTTTATCGTTATCAAAAGGTGAGTGGAAACACCCCCACTTCTCCCCCACACCCAGGCAAATTTTAGCCCTGCAAAACCCCAATACCTGGTCCCACTTTCTCTCACATTTTACTTCCATTTTTCTTCCTGTCCCCTAAACCCATTCACATGTTTACCTTCTATCTCCATAAACCCAGTCTCATTTTATCTCCACTCTCTTTGATCTCTTCTCCTCCAAACCCCTTCACATTTTACCTCCTCTCCCCTAAACCCAGTCTAATTCTACCTCATCTCCCCTAAACCCAGTCTAATTTTACCTCCTCTCCCCTAAACTCAGCCACATTTTACCTCCTCTCCTCTTAACCCAGTATCATTTTACCTCCTCTCCCCCAAACCCAGTCTTATTTTACATCCTCCCCCTTAAACCCAGTCTCGTTTTACCTCCTCTCCCCCAAACCCAGTCTTATTTTACGTCCTCTCCCTTAAACCCAGTCTCGTTTTACCTCCTCTCCTCTAAACCCAGTCTCATTTTACATCCTCTCCCCTAAACCCAGTCTCATTTTACCTTCTCTCCCCTAAACCCAGTCTTATTTTTTCTCCTCTCTCCTAAACCCAGTCACATTTTACCTCCTCTTCTCTAAACAGCAACAAGTAAAAACGTTTTTCACAGTCACAGTCCTCACAGACTTTTCACAGTCCTAATTGTGGCGTGAAAAGTTTTCAAATATCTCCACTTTGGAGAGCGTTTTCAAAAGGCTACATTTTCGTTGACTAAACAAAAATGTATAAGTGTGAACATAGGCCCAGTCATATTTTACCCCCCTTCTCCTCTAAACTCAGTCTCATTTCACCTCCACCCCTGACACCAAATGTAAAAACACTCAATGTAAAGGAAATAGGATTTGCGTACAGTTTTGAGTGTATCTGTGTTGGATTTCGAATCGAGAACACATGAAATATTTAACCAGACGGCCTGAGGCCTTTGACCCACTTTCAAAAGAGCAGAAAATCTGGTGTCTAATACATTAGTATGCATTGATCCTCTAAGGCAGGCCAAAGGATGTAAAGTGGCTTTGAGAAAAAATCCTGGATTTATTGTACTGAATAATTTCTGAACATCGCTCAAGTTTGTATTCTTAAGACTTATTCAATTCACAGCAGAATATTTTTATTTCACAGTAATGGCTGAAAAGAAATGGACAGTTATATTATTATGTCTGGTTTCTATTTACTTCTGACAGATTTTGACCTACTCAGCCCCCTTTTTTTTTATAAATACGGCATGGGGAATGCAAAAGATTGTAGGACCAGTGGTCCAAATGTGAGGTGGATTTAAGTGAACTGATTTGATTTATTTAAAGATGGAAAAACAGGATGTTTCTGAAAACACCTTCTGCAGCTTTTCAGCCCTCAAAAAGTAAAAAATTCAGGAGATGGAAAGTTTCAGAATTGGTCATATTCCGATTATTTTATATCATGAATTAATTTGCACGTTTAAACACAGTTTCAATAATTTTAACAACAGGGGTGAAGATTAAGTGTTGGTGGAGGCGGTGTATTTCTGTTGGTAGAGGGGACAGTGTGGATTAGTGTGGATGAAGGTGTTGTGTGGTGGAGGTTTAGTGTTGATGGAGGTGTTTAGTGTTGATGGAGGTGTTGTGTGGTCAAGGTTTAGTGTGGTGGAGGTTTAGTGTTGATGGAGGTGTTGTGTGGTCAAGGTTTACTGTAGTGGAGGTTTAGTGTTGATGGAGGTGCTGTGTGGTGAAGGTGGTGTGTGGTGAAGGTGTGTTGATGGAGGTGTTGTGTGGTAAAGGTTTAGTGTGGTGGAGGTTTAATGTTGATGGAGGTTTTGTGTGGTAGAGGTTAAGTGTTGATAAAGGTGTTGTGTGGTGAAGGTGTTGTGTGGTAAAGGGTTAGTGTGTTGGAGGTTTAGTGTTGATGGAGGTGTTGTGTGGTGGAGGTGTGTTGATGAAGGTGTTGTGTGGTGAAGGTTTAGTGTGGTGGAGGTTTAGTGTTGATGAAGGTGGTGTGTGGTGAAGGTTTAGTGTGGTGGAGGTTTAGTGTTGATGGAGGTGTTGTGTGGTAAAGGTGGTGTGTGGTGGAGGTTTAGTGTTGATGGAGGTGTTGTGTGGTGGAGGTAGTATGTGGTGGAGGTGTGTTGATGAAGGTGTTGTGTGGTGAAGGTAGTATGGTTATGGAGGTGATGTGTGCATGCAAATTGACAAGTCAGGAAGTTTAACTAAACGTATGTGAGTAAACAAGTGAACATTTAAGCAGGTAAATAAGTAATACATCACAAATTAATACGCTAAGTCATTCTATAAATATTTAAGTAAATAAACAACTAAAGGAGTAAGTCAAATATGTGAATAATTAAACAGCAACAAGAAACAAATAAATGACCAAATAAATTCTTGTTTGATGTTCTTCCAATGTTCTCCACCATGAGAGCTGTGGATTCGAGGCCTGACGTTTAATAACGTCTGACTTTGTGTTCGTTATGCCGTGTGTTTCAGGTGGAAGAGCTGCAAACACAACAAACAGGATGGGAATCGGTCAGGGACGGAGAACCCGAGCCAGACGCCGTCGCCTGAGGGAGAGAAACTGCACAGTGACAGTGGCATCTCTGTAGACAGCCAGAGCTTACAGGAGGGACAAGGCCTGCCACACACAGGTACACACACCAACAAGAACAAGAACACCACCACACACATACACAAACTTCTCCCACTATGCCTAATTACAGCGTCATGGATCAGGGCTTTGAGAAAATCAGGTTACACTGGTCTCTATTATGGAATGAGACTAAGAGAGCAAGAACATGGACTGGGTCCACTGGGTTCTTCAAGGATCCTTTTAAGATTCATTTAATAATTGAGTTGCAAGGACACTGTGGAATTGATTAATTTATATGGAGAATTGGTTTAGACAGGTCTATAGAAAGCTACAAAACAGTACGAGATGTTTTTCTAAATGGGACTCGGGGACAGCGTTGCTAGGCATCTGGGAAACGTAGATGGCGGTCATGTTATGGATAACTTAGCAAAGACACTTGTAGAAAAATCTCCAGAAGAGTTAAAATGGCAGTAAATGTTTTAGACTTAGACCCCAGATGATTAAAACAAGTCAAGCTTAACTGTGAAATGTCTAAAAGTGAACTGTGAAATGTCTTTCGCAGTGGTCAAGATCGACGGAGGCCTGAGTTTGCCCCTGCACGCTTGTGAAGAGCTAGAGAAGCTCTTGGATGAAGAGGGACCGCTGGAAAAAGACTGGTCCAGCCTGGCCGGATTGCTCGGGTACGAAGAAGACCGCATCGCTTCTTTCGGCAAGGAGGAGCGACCGGTCCGAGCGATGTTGAGCGACTGGGCGAGTCATGATTCGGCAAGCGTTGACACGCTGTGCGCCGCGCTCAAAAAAATCAACCGGGAAGATCTGGCTCAGAACATCATGCCTAAGTCCACGGCTACCTCTGTCGTCTGAAGAAACGCGCTCCCCTGCTCACCAAGCCACACCCCCTGCTACCACAAGCTTTAGTACCGCAACACACGGTCCACCCGTGCTCATTTCCAACCTTAACGCCATCACGACACCCAGACCGACTACCGCCGCCGACGCCTCCGCGTTCACACAGCGATTTCAATTCTTTCTTACTCAACACCGATTGATAATTAATAGCAAAACAAATTGGCGGAGGAAACAAGAGCCCCATTTTCCCACTGCAAAATACTTTTCTTTTTGCATGTTCTTTACAGCTATCATGATAAATTTGCTTTTATTAAACAGCAAGGCATCCAGCATTACATTCAGCCGCAACATGATCTAGAGCACGCTACGTCGCGCATTTAGATTTCCTGGAAATTATGATTTGAACGATGCCTTTGATTTAATCACTATAAGTACCGACCGTATTTATTTCTCGCGCTGATAAAGAATACGCCATTACCCCCAATGGTGCTCCAGTGCTCAGAGTTTAGCGAGGCTGTGTGAACGCAGCATGACAAAGCTTCAGGACACAATTCCGTCCTGGTCTGTACTGCTAATGTGATTTCCAATCTTTAGCTCCGGCACACTAATCAAAAATTCAATCGATCCGTTGTTTCCGTCTTCACTTTCGGGCCAAAATAAAACGTTAAGGAGTACGCGAGTGAATAACTGAAGCCATGTTTCCCTGAGGTAGAGTGAGTGAGAAAGAGCGAGAGAGACTGCTACCACTAAAACCCGCTGCAATGAACTTGAAAGGAGAAAGTGAAGCGTCAGATAAAGAGATTTATTGATGCTGTGTTGAAAGAAAAAGAGAAAATATGATTTATGCTAAAAATGTGTGTTATTGCTAACATATTTGTACTTTTTTTTGTATTGTATAGTTATATTTTTTCCTCATGATTTATGGGTTAGCACGGCGATAGCTTTTTGTCGTTGCCATGACAAGCTTCGTTCGTCGTTTGTTGACCCTTTTTGTCACCAGAACTCTCTGTTGCTACAGTAACCATTTGTTATCATAGTACCCATGTTGCTGTTGCCACACGATACCTTTTTGCTAACTCTCTTTGTCACCATAGCAACCCTGCTGTCACGATACATTTGTTGTCACCGTTCAGTTTGGTTGCAGTTGTCAAATGCCTTGTTGCCATAGCAACCCTGATGTCACGATAACATGACATTGTTGGTGACTTCGTTGTCATTAGAAGTCGCTGTTGCAACTGTTACACTTTGTTGCTATGGTAATTCGATTTGATTGTTCTTCACTCTGTTTTCATGAAAACTGTTTGTTGCCTTGTTAACTGTTTTTTTTTTTGTCTGGATAACTTTTAACATTTTTATCCCCATGGTACCATTTTTTTTGTTACTAAAGTTGTTCCAATCATGCTTTTTTTGTTGCCATAGTAACTGTTGCCACGGTAACTTTTGCGTTAACTTTACATTGCCAAGCAATTCCTTGTTGCCTTGGTACCTCTTCACTATTTCTTTTTACAGCTTTTTTTACGCTAACTTCCTGTTCTCATGACGACTTTTACTTGCCATGGTAACGCTTTGTGACAATTTAGCTCTTTCCACCAAAGTTGGAACTTTTGTTCTTTTTCGCCAAAACATTTGTTAATCAATGACAAGCAGATATTTAATTATCCTTTTTTTTTGTTTTTTTATTTTGGCTTTTTTTTCTTTGAAAAAAAAAATCTGGTAGTTTGAAGTAAAGCAGGAGAACTCAACGGACCGATGAGAAAGATTTGACGTCCTGGTGATCGTGTTCAAACGCAGGGAGACTCAGTGTACCGCTGTTGTTTTTGTGGAACAGGAAGGTAAGCTGATCTTAGTCCGTACCTGGCCAGGGTCATCACCATGACAAAAGAGCTCGGTCAAACCATCATGACCCAGATTAGCAATCACCCCCACACACAAACACACAAACACACACACACAGAGGAGGCAACCCGGTACCCCATTGAACAGTTCAGGATAACTAAAACCACATGATTAAAATGAAGGCCGTAATAAGTGAGAGAAACAGGACACCGCAGAAGCTGCACACAGCGAGCACTGCATTTACACGAGCAACAAACCGCATAACATGCAGAAAATCGCTGCCTTGTCGTTCCTCAGGCACCCATTGTCCATTTCTATTAGCCGAGACAGGTGAGGTGTGTGAAGTAAAGTTTGTTGATGTGGTTTCGGACACACGACCGTAGCAGGACCAAAGCCGAAAGACATAAACTTGCTGTCTAGATTTGAACATCCCGTTCTACATTTAGTCCCCATTTGCTGTTTTCAAAACCTTCTATCAAGATGTTGTTTCGGAGTGTGGGGGTTTGTGTAAGGTCAGGTTCTGATGTAGGTCAGAAGATGAGGAGGTCTGAGGTGCAGTCGGCGTTCACATTTATCCCAAAGGCGTTCAATAGGGTTAAAATCGGAGATCTATAGCAGAGGATCGTCCACTGTCACCTATGTAAAAAGCTTATAGTTCATAGAGCTTCCAAAGACATCCTATAATCTTGGGGAAGAACCAGCTGGAAAAGTTTAATGCTTAATGTTTAAAATGTCCACCTTGAACAAACGTTCTCAGGCCTGAGGATTACTTGAACAATCACTTTGTATGTGAAACATTAAATGGGTTTGGTTTATTAGTCAACATTAGTCCCTTAGACCACCATAAACCACCACAACCATCTACATTTGGAGCATGTTTTCTTCGAGCCTGAGCGGTTCCTCTGACTCTAATGACTCTGGACAGGTTGATGAGTCTGTGTGTTACTAATGAGTGAAAGAAAAAATAATAATATCCAGAGGCAGAACATTATCTTGAGGTTTTACTCCGGTGACACTTTTAAACCTTTTAAAACGTCACACCCGTCGTCGACTGGAAAGCTCCGAGGCATCTGCGATCGAGGATTTATCGAGTTAACATGAAGTTGAAAAGACGTTTGGGTTCAAGCGGGGCTTTTGATGACGGATTGGAGATGACAGGAGGCCGATGTTCAGGGTCAGGGTCGTACGGTTCTCTTTTGATTCTGACAGCGTGGAACGACCGGCCGTAAATCCTCAGGAGACAGTCGGGGCAGAAGCGATAAACTGGTCTGGCCTTGTGCTTTTTATTTGATTCGAATGATCTTTCGAAATCATCGGCATGCTAAAAATTCGCTTGGTTCTTTTCAAAATGCACGAGAAGTCTAACGTAGCTGACAGGAAAGGATTCGTCAGCCATTTTTGTTTGTGAACCTGAAGCGTAACAGCAATCTGTAGGCAGAAATGCTCTGAGATACCAAGTGAATCCAAGGAATCCAACTGGGATGCTAAATATAAATCAGATACAAATGCTCATGAGGTACTAAAAAATAGCAAGGAATACTTTGAGATACTAAAAATAAGCTAGACAGGAAAACCCTGAAATACTAATAATAAAACCAAGCAAAAATACCAGACAGGACCAAACTCCAAGATACTACTAATAAAAAAATACGGAATACTCTACATTAAAAAAATATAAAAATAAATAATTGACATGAATCCTCTTGGGGAAAAAAACAAACAACAAATTGAAGAGGAATACCCTGAGATACTTACATTTATCCAGAGCGACTTGCATTTATTTCATTCATAAAACTGTGCACCTATGGAGTTTATGGAACTAAGGGCCTTGCTTAGGGGCCCAGGAATGGCAACTTAGTGGGGCTGGAATTTGAACTCATGAAGTTTCAAAGAGCCGGAAAGTAAATAAACAGGAACGTTTTTTTTTTTTACAGTGCATTATGGAAATGGCAGTTCCTTCGCTCAGGCTTTATTTCTATAAAAAATGATGTCAACATGGAAAAAATGTATGGGAATTTTCCAGAACCCAGGGTAGCGGAAAAGCGTCACTGTCGAGTTCGATGTCATCGATTTACCTATATCAACAGAGCTATTAGCTAATATATTTCTGTCGCACGTAATATATGCATTTATCCAGCAATCTATCTGCCTTTCGGATCGGTAACCTGAGTAACTAGCATGCTAGCGCCTAGCAATAAAAAACGCTAACATGCACATTCCATCACAACTCGCAGGATTCGCTTTTATGAATCATAGAATGAAATACTTCAAAAAGCGCAGCCAATTTCTACTATTAATGAGGGAAATAATTTGAATCCAAGATGGCCGCCCTTCCACAGGGGGTAGCGTTCCAGTTCTGAGCTACACAGTGAATTTGATGTTTGATGGATAAAAGGACGTCCTGCTGTGTCCCAAACCACATCAGCAAGCCGACTTTGCTTGCGTGCTAGCCTTGTAAAAATATGTAGTGACATTTTGCAAATCCAGGGACCGCACTATCACACACATGGGAAAGACTTTACGATGTTTTTTGGACTAACAATGTTGTAAATGATGCAAGCACACTGTATAAACATCTCACTTGTAATGAAGGTGTTCCCTTTTCTTTCTTCGAGGGAGTTTTCTCATTTTCTTACTTAGAAGTGTAAGTAGGCTTTGATTTTATTATTTTTTTAACTGTTAATAATATTTTTTTATTTTTATTTGTACAATAGTTATTTTTTCTCTTTTTACCAGAATAAGGTGAAGCACTTATAAAACTGTATTGAGTCTCACAAGTGCCTGAAAAAAGCATCAGGTTTGTTTTGATATTTTATGTCGTTTATGTGTTTTGTCCATTTTTTTTCACTTTGACATTCACGATTTCAACGAATAACCGCCATGTTTTCTCAAACAACAGAAACCACTGATTCAAGAAGGGGCGGAGCTTACATCGACCACATCAAAACAAAACAATCGCGTTTTATTTATGCGCTAGGAATTGTGTAACGTTAACTAAACTAGCCGGCTATTTCAGTACAACGCAGCAGTACTCTGACACACCCCAGCTAACTCTTTGCTAATATTAACAAATATGTCCTGGTTTGCTAGCTAGGGATTATCGGACGCTAAGAATTATATCATAAGCTATGAAGACTTCGAACAGATGCTACCTAATGCAATGGCCATGTCAAACGAATCGTTTAGATTGGTTAAAATTGTATTAAGGGCCCTGCCTCTTGTTGATTGAAAGAGTTCTATCATTCTGCAAAAAATCCTCGATTCTTTTCCGTCATCTTGTTTTCGGCGATCATTCACCATGTAGTCGTCTATGTTTGTCATTTACTGAGGGGAAAAAAATGGACACACTGCTTTCCGACAAAAGCTTGTCTGTGGATGTCATGTGCAGGTCCTGGTATCACAGAGTTGAGGCAAAAAAAAAAAAAAAAGATCATGTACTTATTTGAGTAGCATGATGGAGATGAAGGAGCCGAAGGAGGAGATGCCAGGTGGCTTATGGGTAATTTATCCAGAAGGGGGCGGAAATATTGTACAAAACTCTTGTACTCTTGTAGTGTTTACTTGTATTTACTTCCATGTATCATATAAATGTGAATTTGCTAGAATTCTTGAATAGGACAGGATGAAAAAAGATGAATAAATGAGATATGAAATAAACACATTTGAGTTGCAACAACATATTTCATTTGTCATGATGACTTTTTTTCTGTTTATGTTCTAACATATAAAACTTTATACAGGTGCCCAATACACTGTTAATGTGCAGCTTAGTGTAGCACATGCGAACAAAGCTATAAGACCAAAATAAGGTAAACAGCAATAAAGAAATAATAAATAGCTCATAATGGCATACAAATCTATAACTTGTCACAAAAATGCAGTTATTAGTCATTAATTCACATATCTACTTTTCTCTATTCGATATAATCCATCCCTGAGGAGAAATGTTATCCCTATAGTGCAGTTACTACAGGTTTTAAGTTAGTACCTCCCCCATACTACAGGGTGTGCTATAGAAAATTTTGTTACACTGTTTTGACCAAATTTGGATTTCACAGTAACACCATTTCTCCTAATTCGATCTCTTTAGGTGGGAGTCAAATTTGACTTGGAATGTGCAAAACTAAAAAAACATTTTATATATAAAAAAAAAACGCAAGGGTGTTTTTACTGTCAAAATTCTAAAAATGTTTACCTGAACAGGCTGTAAGGGTTAATTCTTAAAGGAAGTCATGTTCTTAAGGCAAAAAAAGGCAAATCAAACATTTTTTATTATGAGAAAAGTGGAAAACCGTTCTTTTGTTTAGACATATCAAAATATAAAATTCATTTTGGGAACCATAGAGGCTGCATTATCCAGACTAAAGAGGATAGGGACCATCTGGCTTATCATCAATGTTTACTTTAAAAGTCTGTGCCACTGATGCTATGGGGGTGCTTTGGTACGTGTGGAGTAGCCTGCTTGCACATGTCGAAAGGCTTCATCAATTTTGAAAGGTATTTACAGGTATTTACAGGTCATCCAGGTCCATCTAGATGAAGCCTTTTTCAGGGAAGCCCTTGCATATTTCAGCAAAATAATGCTAACGCATACTCCATCTATTTCAACAGTATGGTTTCATAGTGAAAAAAGTGCTAAACTGGCCTGCTTGCAGTCCAGACCTTCCACCAATTGGAAACATTTGCTACATGTTGAAATAAATGTTTCCAATTGGTGGAAGGTCTGGAAAAAAAAAATCCTCTCACAAAACTCCAGCTACTGGTCTCCTCAGCTGTAAACATGTCCTAACTTTTCTGATATTTATTGCAGCCATCAAATTCTAAATTACCCTATTTTTTCCTTAGTTTGAACAATTTGTCTATGTTTTGTTCGTGAATAAAACGGTAATTTTTAATATAGCTACATTCTCCTTTTCTTGCTCCTGTGAACTGGAGGTCAGCAGAGCGCCAGCTCAAGCTAAACAACATTTAGCAAGTTAGTGGTTATCTAGCATGCTGTTAAGCCATAATCAATTCCCTGACAGGTGTGAAGGAGGCGTTTCACTAGACACTGTGTTTGTTCGTGGTAGGTCGAGGCTTGTGAAGGCTGAGGAATGTTAATCAGACCCTGGGGACTTGTTAATGAGGTAAGAGTTGCAGTGAGAGATAAGAGAGAGGTCAAGTGGACAGGTGTGAGTGGTTCCAGTTTCAGATAACACATAAAACAGAGAGAGAAAATTGTTTCTGTTGTTTCAGACGTGTGTGAGTCCTGAATATTGCATTCCAACTGGCTTCCTCAGCAGTTGTTTTGCTGTAAGGAATAAACCCTTTTCATAATCCTGGTTCAGTTTTAACACACGGAAAATGTGTTTTCAATATATGGTTTATTATAGCAGTTCATATAATGCATAATTTTTAGAGTTACTTATGCACAAAGCTTTTACATTTCAGTCATACCTTGATTTTTGATAAATGTTAAAAGTATATGTTAAAGTCAAACTAATATCTATTGAAAAAAGACATATTTTGATGCTACTGAAGCCAATTTAGCTTTCTCCGTTATTTTCCAGTGTTAGCTTAAGCTGAAAGCGATGAAATTTAAGGAAAACCTTTTTAACACTGTCTAACATTTTTAACCTGTTTATGGTTTGTGTTTAGGTTTAACAACATCTTACTCAAAAAAACACTTCAAGAAATCGCTATCTGTGCGATCTGTGTAAAACAATTCAATATGGAACAGATATTTCACCAGTTGAAAACAATTGGGACATCAAAAAAAGGGAAAATACAACAAAGAAGACCCAGGACAGCAAGAATCTTGTATAAGTCACAAAATAGGACAACATTCCTCTCCCAAAACTCCAGCACCTGGTCTCCTCAGTCCCCAAATGTAAATGGACAAAAAACAGAGGATGCTACACTTTGGTAAACATGGTGACTGTGATTTTATGAACGGAGACTTGGTCAAACTTTGGAGAACAATCTAGATGTTATGCTTACAACGTTTCTATTTTAAAGTACAAATGACTTCTTAACTTCCTTCCTTATGCTTTTAGTTTATAATTATTATTTGAGAAAACTGTTTCTTTGACGTAATCCTCGCCTATTAGTTCACTGATTTCAGGATCAGACCTCTTCATTCTCCTTCTAAATTCGACAAACATGAAGAACTTATTCGCAAGTTAGTTTCATCATTACATTACGTTACACACTAACTATAGTTATAAACCATAATTGGTAATACGTTTTTTTTTGCGATCCTGCATGGGAATAAGTGTTAAACCAAGTGTTGTAATGGAGTGTATTTACGAATTCTCGGTTGGGTTTGAACACCAGGTTGACCTCTGATTCTCACAGCTATGCAGCGGTCTCTCAGGGACGCTCAGTGTTAAAAAGGTGTTGACACCGAGGACCTCTGAGATTCTGTAACCCAGGGTCGAGTTCCCAGCATACTCACAGTGGGACAGAGAGCGCTAGAGAAAGACAGTAATCACAGACTGTACGTCTGGTACTTTTTTATGATATCAATAAATGTAGCTATATAAACACGTAGTTACATGTTTACACTAAAAGCAATAAAGCAAATTAAAATTTTAGGCCAATTAGGGACAATTTCACATGTTGTTTTTCCACTTTGCACATTATATATATATTAATTGACATCATTACTACTTGCACTATTAGAATTTGCAAGTGGAACAAAAAAATGAACAGGAAACAAAAAAAAAAGTATTGGAACACCTGACCTTTGGGCTCATATGTGACACCGCCAAACTGTTACCACAAAGTTGGAGGTGCACAATTGTATTGAGGGTCTTTGAATGCATTCAATTTTCCCTGTACCTGAATCAGGAGAGCCAAACCTGCTCCAGCCCTACCTCTGGATGGAGTTCTCTTTTAATGCAGAACACTCTGTGCAGGAGAGGAGGGTTATTAGGCAACTCAAGAACTTTGAGGACTGATTTGGACTCTACTATGATGGTGTACATCACTGAACAGTACAACAATGATGAACTGTAATGGACATTTAATACCACTTAAATAAGGAGGGATTCCACCCAAGCCCCACCCAAGGTGTTTTGGGGGTGGGGGGGCCAGAAAGGGGATAAAAGGGGACTAAGGGCCTTGCTCGAGGGCCCAAAAGTGACAGCTAGTGATACCCCAACCCCAACCTTCCAATCATTACCTCAGACATTTATAAAAAAGTATACGTTTGCGCATGCTCAAGACGTTGCAACAAACTCTTGTTTTTCATAAGAGCTTCTTTATTTCCACATCAATCATTAAACTCCTTTTCACACAGTCCTCAAGATCGATACGGCGAAACACAACGAACACAATGTCATAATTACCGCTCGAGCGCATTTAATTCACCGCTTATTTTCTTTCAATGTGAAGTTTCCGTTGGCAGCTCTGAAGATCACAACCTCCCAGGACACGCCAGGCTTTAATAAACACTGGGTTTCGTGGCTGGGACGTGGCTGGGACGTGGTACGACGTGTTTTTCTGTTTGTTCTAAACATTTTTCTCAGAGAAAAGTCTCCCGAATTGAGAAACAGCCGTGGGAAAGTGCTGACAGCCGAATAAATTGAACACAAATAACGTTTTATGAACCTTTAGAAGAAAAAAAAAACTAAAAACATTTAATGAGTTTTCTCATTTCTGATTTATTGATACACATGGCTTGAGATCTAGCACTTAGATCTTTTCTAACACCGTCATGGCTGAATGAAAGGCTAGGACGGTCAGTCCTGCTCTGCTGGCCTAAACACTATCAGAATCACTGACCTACATATACAACCAAAATTTGTTCCATTTATACAATAAAAATTTGTTCCATAAAATTTTATTAATTTATTCCCAACAGTTTATTCTCTTCATTTCGTAGCGTTTCTCTCGGCTGCACTGCTTCAGTACGTGTATGTGAATGTCAATCTAATCTGTCCAGAGCCTTCAAAGTCAGTACTGCTGGCCTTTTTACCACAGTCTCCTTAAGAAACAGCTCTGTTTCTTTAACCAATCAGATTTCATATTCGCCTCACAGGGCAGCTCGCTGGACCAGAATTGGGTCAGCATTTTTCCGTCCTCTGATTGGTTGGTCAGAGGGAAACTGTTACAGCCAAGTTTGACTGGTAAAACACGTGTGTAGCTGCACACATTAATACATCTGAGTTAGACTTTTTCACCCCTACGGAGAAAGAGAAATTGATTTGCTCTCAGACATTTTTAAAAATCCATTTTGAAGAAAAGCTAGACATCGTGAGGAGGTCGGCCAACCCCGAAGCTAGCTAGGGTGTCTCAGCCCGGGAAAGGGTTTGTTCTCCACTTCCAGACCAGTGAATACGAGCGGTACCACTGGATTACAGCCTCTGAGGGGCGCTGCACATTATGAGTCTGCATCTCTGGTGAGTAGGTTGTATTTCATTTACATTTAAATGTTTTTGTCATGTTATTAGACAAATATTGATTCTGATCTGCTCCAGATGTTGTAGGTGCACAGTTGTGGTTGTAGTGTAGAGGTTTGGCTGGGTTTCTTGCTTTAGAAAATGGTTTTTACCGTCCATATGTGAAATGTCTCTCTGTAATGCCAGGTGTTGTTATATTGTGTTTTTGTATTGTATTGATGGTTTCTATAATCGCAACGTGATAGTGGTGGTATTAAGTGGTGGATTAAGTCGGGGACATCCCCACTGAAGGCCCAGGTACCAAATGCACGGCCCACCACCGACGCCTGAAGTATATCTGATAAAAAAAAAAAAAGCTTCCTAATTTCAGACAGACTTTGTTGTTTTGCAACACGGTTCGCTTGTTTATTCAGTCACACCAGACGGAAACGCTTTCCAGAAGGTTCCACAGGAAATGTAGTTGAGGAGTTGTTTCTTGCACATGCAGTTCAATTCAGGTCATTGTGAATATATTTGTTCACATTTCTACTTCACTTCAGTACTTTAGTCTGATTTAATATATGAGAAATTGTGTACTTTTCATTAACGCAAAATTTGACTTGAATTATTTATACTTTGGACTTTTTTTTTTTTACTTTACTCACAAAACTAAAAGTACAAGTGTAACCTACTGGATCTGGTGATAGTTTGTGAGAGTGTGTGTGTGAAGTAAAAAGTCATTAATTGTGTGTGTGTGTGTGTGTGTGTGTGTGTGTGTCTTCTTCTAAAAGTGCGGCTGAATGAAAAACCCAATTGCATCTAATTATTCACATACAGTTACTTTTCGTACTTAAATTCATTAAAACGTGAACATTTAAGCAAAGGATAAGTACTTTTACTGATATATTGATATACAGGAAGTACAGTTTCACATTTTCTTCCTCATGGCTCGAGCGTTGATTGGTATACAGGGTCTCGGCCCCTAAAGCGCCCTCACGAAGGGAACATTAATTTGAAGTAAAAACATATACAAAAATAGATCTAACCATGATATATGCACATCAAATATGCATATATCTATAAAGTTGTTTATTCCCATATGTTGAAAAAAAAAATTTCACATATTTTTTGAAAACTTTTTTTTTTTTCAAAATGAAAAAAAACAACAACCAAAATTTATGAAATATAGAAAAAAATTAAAAAAAAAAAAGTTTGCTATATTTATATAAATGTATTTGGAATAAATATTTTTTTTGCCCGTTTTTTGTATATTTTTGAAAATATATTTTAAAATCATTTAAAAATGGATTTTTGCCCACCATATATTTCAATCCAAGAAAATACATTTACATGATAGATTTTAGGAAAATCTTAATTTTTTTCAAGAAACTTGGCAGGCGCCCTTATCCCGAGCAAATTTACAACTAAACACAGGAAAGTTAAGGGCCTTGCTCAAGGGCCCAGCAGTGGCAGCTTGGTGGTGGTGGTGGGATTTGAACTTGTGAAATTCCGATCCAAAGTCCAATTCCTTAACCACTGAGCTACCAGAATTTAACAAAATAAGTAAAAAGAAGCTAACAAAATATAAAAAAAAAAAAAATAATTTTTACCGTATGGGTTCCAATTTTTAGTCTTTATGTTGCTTTTGTAGTTTTTCACACGATAGAATTCTGCAGAAAGGATTTCTCAGTCCGTTGTGAGGTTCTTTAGCAGAAGGTGTTGAAAGGTTTTGCAGTTAAGATGAACAAAAAAGAAAACCCTAGATTAAAAAATGTAAATGACGTTCACTATTACATGACATGTTAGTATAAAAAAAAATCAGCATTGCAAATCAAAATGTTTTAATTCAATTCCATAATTATATAAATTGGACAATTCCAAAGTTTATTTTATTTTATTTTACTATTGATATCTATCTATCTATCTATCTATCTATCTATCTATCTATCTATCTATCTATCTATCTATCTATAAAGCATGCTAAGTGAAATGGAAAATTCAACACATGCAATTATGCCTGTGTTAAGCATGGGAAAATAAGATTGGAAGCTGGAATGCTGAAGGTGTCTGGGGATAAGATGAATTCTCCCCATACTTCGTCTCATCCCATCTCGACCCCCCCCAGGTATTTACTTTACTTCCCCAGGCTACGAGCCGTAACCTTAGCATCTGACCCGATACCAGAGGAAACATTTAATGGCTAAACGGATTGTGGTACAGGAGCAGTGAGAGTGTGATGTATGTACGTCCAGTTATCTGAAAAGCTTAAAGGCGTTAACATGCGAATACAAACATACATTGCAGTAAAAATTTGTATCCTGGTATGTTTAATGATCATACGTTCCAAAAAAAAACACTGTTCTGGAATGATGTAAATACAGTTATGCACTAAAGTATATTGACACCTGAATTTTCCAACCATGTAACTTTTAGTACGCAATTGTATTTTATGTCTTTGGATGTGGTTGAATGGATTTTGCCCTTCGATGAATTTGGAGACCCAAATCTGTTTGAACATTATAATGCATCTGTGCACATAGCCAGCACCGTGAAGATATGGTTTACATGGGTTGGAGTGGAAGATCTTCATCGATAGAGTTCTAATCTTATCCCTACTGAACACCTTTTGGGTTGAATTGGAACGCTAAGTGCACCCCAGGCTCCCTCACCTCACCTCACCTCACCTCACCTCACCTCACCTACATCAGTTCCTAAACTAACACTAACACCAGTGTGGCTGAAAGAGCAGAAATCACCACAAAGCACACTCCAAAATCCAACATCTTCCCAGAAGAGTTCTTATAACAGCAAATGAAGACTAAATGTGGTCTGGGATGGTTCAAAAATCACATACCAAACACATGGACTTATAGCATACCCGAATGGTGTATATGTAACACCACAAAACCCGAGTCTCACGCTGTTCCACTCCCCCGTCGCTGAGGTTAACAATGATCTCATGTTGATATCTATAGCAGTGAACCCAATGATGTCACCGAGAGCCACCACCATAAACACAACAGAAAAACTTCCCAGCGTTGGGAACGATCACGGCGTTACATTACACCATACATAACACCTCGAACTGGCACTGGAACCATGTCTTGTTTGGTTCCGATTTCAAGTAATGTGAGCTGAACTACGCATCTGGAATAAAGAGCGAACGGATTTGCTTCATTTCCAGAACACATGTCGCAATAATAAAGCTGCTCCACACAGCTTCTCGTGGTTGGAAGAGAAGAATACAGGCGGTAAAACGTTTCCGAACTGAAGAGCCGCACGTGTATGTCATGTGCAATAAACAATAAACGTTTGTGTTCCACTAGTTTCCTGCATTCTTTTTATAGCTCTTTACGAGACTGCAAAGAAATAGATGCGATCATAAAAACACCCTTAACAGTGGCCTGTTATTTGTGTATATGCAAAAAAATAAGCCTCTGCTTATTTTAAATGATTGCGATTCTAAAATGTCTATTGTCTCCATTGTGTTGGGATCGGGGTCGTCAGTCGATGAAAATATTTGATCGCGATTAATCGCAACTGAATTGCGCATTTTTATCTGTTCTAAACGGACCTTAAAAGGCCGTTTTCAGATGACAGCCGTGCTCGTAAAAAAAAAAAAAACTTTAAAAAAAAAAAAAAAAAACTCCTGTATTTTTTTAATTTTGATATGTTTCCACACAGACGGTTTTAATCGCCGGATGCGTGCATCTAGCCGGATTCTGGTGCTCGAACTTTGCGTGTTTTAGCGATTGCAAAAGTGTTTTCGGTTGATTTATTTGTTTATATCCGAGAAAATAAAGGCTGTCATGAATAATCGTGTGTAAAAATGGTCAAACAGAAACGCATTCATCGCGTGTAAATAAAAAAAACACAAAAAACGGATTTGCGTTCATGCGCCGTTAACGCGTTCATTTTCACAGCCAATATTTTCGCGAAATGACCAGAACCCTAAAGATGTAAAAAAAATTTTTACAATTCATTTAATACTAAATTAAGCCTCTCGAGAAGTTCCAATGGATGTAAACCGTATCTTCATGGACATGGTGGAAGGGTTCCTAGCACAAGTAAAGGGAAAATTGAATGCTACAGCACCCAAAGACGTCCTATACAACTGTGTGCCTCCAACTGTGTGGTAACATCTTGGGGAAGAACCACATACAGCTGGAATAATGAGGCGTCTCAGAAACATTTTATCCATATAGTATACCTATAATATACTTACGCATAAAAGCAATCGGATTGGTGCATTTAGTTTGTAGAATATTCAGTTGAATATATAGAGGTCATGTAGATGACACCATGGCATTAGAGAGAATCGCAGTAGAACAGAACAGACAGGAATCTCATAATGTCATCACTAAACCAAGAAACCCAATGAACCCAATTTAACACGTCTCCTTTCACTGGAGCAACAGCCGCACCTACCGCATACATAATTTCTATCGGAAGCATCGATATTTACCTCATAAAATTTTTCCATGCATTACAGTTTTCCTGGGGACTTATAGCGGAAACTCAAACTGAAACTTACACTAGGTGGCGCAACAGCGAACCCGAGAGAAATGCTTTAAAAAACAGAGGATACTGACTGTTACTTTAAAACATATTCATGGAAAAAACTGATCTAGTAGTTAGCAGGCAGTTATGTTTTTATAGATAAAGCCAATTTATAATAAATCAACGAAAATAACGATTTTAGTTTTAAGAAAATAACAGATGTACTTAAGATTTTTTGTGAATTACATCACAGTAAAATTCTTTCTACGCATGATACAGCGCCCCTAGAGCACAGAGGGTTAAGGGCCTTGCTCAAGGGCCCCACTTTCCCAAACCGGTAAATCCGGTAAATCGCCGGGACGATTTTAGTTTCAAGAAAATAACAGAAAGGTTTTATTTTTTACATGTACTTAAGATTTTTTGTGAATTACATCACAGTAAAATTCTTTCTACGCATGATACAGCGCCCCTAGAGCACAGAGGGTTAAGTGCCTTGCTCAAGGGCCCCACTTTCCTGAACCTTCCCATCGGTAATCCGGTAAATCGCCGGGACAAACAAAACAAAAAGTTTAGAATTTTGTAAAGCGAAATATTTTTAAATACTTTTTCACGAACACAATTGTAACAATTACAATTGTAACAATTGCGATTTCAGCTAATCGCAATTCCCAATAATGAATGTCAAATGTGTTGACTCTACTGTCGTACTCAACCTACTTAGCATCTTTTATTTACCGTGACAGAAAGCAAGCATGCCGCAAATGTTTAAGCCGCAGAATCAAGTCTAGACGAGTGCACCGGCTCGAAAGTCTTAAAAACTCAGGCGATGTAAAGGAGGGGCTTCGGGTCAAATCCGCAACTTTGAAAATCGTTGAACACGTCCGATAAACACCATTAATGCAATTATATCGAGTTTTCACATGGACATTTGACACAAAAATGTCGAAATATAGCGAAGGGGTTCGAATTGCAGCGTGGTGCACGTGTATCAGACGTACTTGTAAGACGTAAACAGATTTGTTCCCAGGCTGAGGGATGAGTCGGAGCTTGTTGCTCGAGTATTAAAATTGCACGAGCCGCTCGGCAATGCATTGAGCCGTGCAGGCACGTGGACGCCGGAGTCTGCGGCTTCGATGCTTCATTGAGCTCTTTCCAGGAATCAGCCTCAGAACAGGATGAACAACTTGAGTACGGGTTTTTTTTTTTTTCTCCTCACAGCCAAATCCTTTCTTCCACCCATGTGTGCTGTTTTGCACAAAAACACTACAAAAAACACATTTCGATTAAATTTCTGAAGCTACACAATGATTAGAGTGTATAAAAATATACCAGGGTCTATATATATATATAAATGGCAATTTTCTGTGCTCGTTCATATGATAAAAAAAAAACAAATGCTTCATTTATAATATTATGATACGATTGATACATAATTCATTCCTTTCTCACGTGATTCACACGTGACTTGGTGATACTTCATTCATTCCTTTCTCACCTAAATTGTTGATACATATTTAATTCCTTTCTCATGTGATTTGTTGATAACAGATTGCTCACGTGATTTGTTGATACATGGTCAATTCTTCTCTCACGTGATTCCTTGAAAGACGATTCACTCCTCACGTGATTAAAAACCCCCCCACACGATTCATTTGTCGATACACGCTCAATTCCTTTCGCACGTGATTTGTTCATACATATTTGATTGCTTTCTCGCGTGATTCCTTGACACACAATTCCTTTCTCACGTGATTTGTTGATAACAGATTGCTCACGTGATTTGTTGATACGTGGTCAATTCTTTTCTCACGTGATTTCTTGAAAGACGATTCACTCACGTGATTAAAAAAAAAAAACACACACGATTCATTCCGTCTTCACGTGATTTGTCAATACATGCACAATTCCTTTCGCACGTGATTTGTTCATACATATTTAATTGCTTTCTCACGTGATTCGTTGACACATAATTCTTTTTTCATGTGATTTGTTGATAAGAGATTGCTCACGTGATTTGTTGATACATGGTCAGTTCTTTTCTCACGTGATTTCTTGAAAGACGATTCACTCACGTGATTTAAAAAAAAACCACACACACGATTCATTTCGTCCTCACGTGATTTGTCGATACATGCTCAATTCCTTTCCTCACGTGATTTGTTCATACATATTAAATTGCTTTCTCACATGATTTGTTGATAGCGATTCATTCATTTCTCACGTGATTTGTCCTTACGTAGTCAGACAGATAAATCCGTTTTCACGTGATTTGTTGCTCGATGGTTAATTCACATTCTTTTCTCTTCTTCTTTTTCGATTTTTACAAATGGTTGAATTGTGTCTTCACACGTTTTATTTTTTACACAATTCATTTAGTTCACGTGATTTTTTTGGAAAGATAATGTAGAAATTTCTTTACATTTCCAATGTGTTTTTTTTTTACACAGGATTTGTTTATTTTCCTGTTCCTTTGTAGGTAAAAATCATTTGGCAATCCAGACAACGACTTATAACCAACATTTTATCCCTACTCTTTTTCAAGCTTATAATTATTGGCACCATACAGTGGTGCATTACTCATTTAATGTGCAACCGAATTGATTTTTTTATCCAATTATGTATATTTTTCTATGAAGTTACACAGGAAATGCACAGCGGTGGTTAGTACTCCCACACAGACATCATCGATGGCTCTGGTTTCTTCTTTCAACCATTTTCCGAGTCATTTGTAATATTTCCACATGCCTACGGACAGTCCTTGGTTCACCTTGGGGTGTCGTGTTACACGAGCGAGGGAGTTTATGTTAGGAATGGAGCTGTGGGCAAAATGATTGTGTAAGGTTAGAGCAGTGGCTTGTCTTGTCTCATAGCCCCCCTCCGCCCACCCCCACGCCATCCATCCAGGGGCTTTATACAGGTTCCTGTTCCGCCGCTCAGCCGAGAATGTTCTCATGGAAAATATTGTGCCGCAATAGTTGTACAATATCTATATTTTATCAATATTTTTTAGCAGAAAAGTTTATGATGTTATGAAAGTGAACCCCCGATAATTTCAGAAACTTTGCGTGTTCTCATTTGGAAACTAACAGCAAGTCTTCAAATTCGCGGGAATCCGTAGCCGGACCGGAATGTTCAGGAGCGTTAGGAATAACATTTTGATGTTATTTGATGTTTTCATTAACAAATTTCATACGATTTTTTTAAACACTGTATTAAAGTGACATAATGTCTAGATACGTTCACCAAGGTACCATATGGGCTGCGTCCAAAACCCGTGGATTTTTGGAACTCGTGTGGGGTCTTAGAAGGGTCTTTGTAACTCTCGTGAGTTCCGGGGGACCAGTGTATACCACTGCAATTTTTTTAAAAATAATTAAATTTAATTAATAAGGTTCCTTTTCCTGTCAACTTATACTAAATGTTAAATCCTTGTTTCTTGTCATTGTATTTGTAACAAATTATTATTATTATTATTTTTTGGGATTCAAATGATTTCTCATATGATTCTTTGACCCATAATTCAAATTCTTTTTTACACAGATTTTACGATTCTCATTTGATTCTCATTTGAATCATTTTGATACTTCCTTCATCCCTCTCATGATTTTTTCTCGGGGCATAGTTCATTTATTTCTCATGTCATTTTTTACCCAGATTTCATTCATCTCTATTGTGATTCTTTCATTCTTTAATTCTTTCTACACATGATTCATTGTTTTCTTGTGATTTTGTTCATACGTGATTAATGCACTTCCTGTTTTCAAGCTAAATCCCGTTCATTTCTTACGCGATTCTTTACACCAATTCCCATCTCAAGTGATTAATTCAATTTTTACATGATTCGTTTATTTTTCTGCATGTGATCAGTGGTACCACAGGCATTGGACTTTGGCTCGAAAGGTCACGGGTTCAAATCCCACCACTACCACCAAGCTGCCACTGCTGGGCCCTTAAACAAGGCCCTTAACCCTCCCCTGCTCAGTTGTAAGTCCCTCTGGATAAGGCCGTCTGGCAAATGCGTTAAATGTAAATGTATTTCTACGATTCCATGTCAGTCGAGGGCACATGCAGTTTTGGTGCAGGACATTCAAAAATTCTCAGTTGGACTAGGAGCGCCTTAGACATTAAAATTAGTACCACAATTTGCTCATTTGTCCTCCATTGTTCGAGTTGAGGTTGTCTTATTTGCATGTCCCTTACACTTTTTTGACCCTTGATGAAACCTGGCTATGTGAGGTTCAAAAAAGCCTGTTGCCAGTCATGTCGCGGACAAAGTGAAGCAAATTCGTAATCATATTTCTAAAATCCTGGCCGAGTTCCAGAAAACACCGAAATCACAAAGCGTTTTTGCTCCGTTCCAGCTCCACCCTGGACGCTGAAGATCCCAGGTGTCACATCTTCATTGTTCTTTTGTAATCCCACTCTGGGCCTTTATCTATAATTAGGTATACTCCTGCATGTTTTCTACTTACCTAATAACCTGTTTTTCCGATTATTTTCCAGCATTGACTTTTTTGAATAAAGTCCTGCCTCTGGCTTGCTATGCGTTGAAACACGTCTGCATGACGTTTTCCTGCGATTAAAAGCTATTTTTTTTTTCATATTCGATAATTTCACCCTGGATTAGACACATAACAGCATATAAAATGCAGGTAGATGAATGAATTTTACACAGGCAAACTTTTTTTTAATCCTGTTTCAATGTCAGTTGGATGGAACACTTTTGATACGGGGTCTAATTATGACGTCATGTAAATGATTTACAGCTTTCAAAATTCTGTTTATAAAAACAAAAAAAAAACCAGGACGTATCGATTAAAATGCTGTAGAAGAAATTTGCTTTACATTCGAGGGAAAAAAAAAAATCGTTGCATGTATAATTCATTGACATGCATCATCCTAGCTAGGGGGGAGGGGGGTGGGTGTAGTATCACATAAGCCCTTACCATAAATTTTTCATCTCTTCCAAAGCTTAAGGTCGATACATCAAAACACACGAGGAAATTTTTTGTCTTGTGTACTCAAAAGTACAACCACAATTTTTTTAAAGTAATTTTAGTGCCAAAACAATAATATTTTGAACCTTTAGAATTGAAGGCTGTGGCTAAAATCCGATTCAAGTCTGTAAAAACTGCAGGTTGTAACATTGGAAAATAAGGAAACAGCAAAAGACCTGGAAGTTAATGAAACTTGTCTTTTTTAGCGAGTTTTACACATAACACACATCACATATCCTTGTGCTCCAGAACATCTGATCACATGCACATTATCAACTTGTGCTGTTAATATCATGAACAGCACCATCCCGAGGCATCCTGAGGTTGCTCCAGCTCCAGTCACGTCCCACCTCATGAAGATTATGGACCATTTAAAAAGTAGATGCCCACAAACATCCCGAACCACCTAGGGACGTACCAGCGCCAATTGGATTCCACTTCATGTAGAGTTTTGACATTGGACCTCTTTAAACATTTAAAGGCATGGAGGAGTTGGTGTTGGATCTATGATCTATGAGCTATTATATGAGTTGCTCAGTATCTACTGGATTTCACAATGTCATCTGGCTGTAGAAGACTATAGAAAGGACATTACTCATAATCACACATTCCGGTACTTATGGTAGTTCTCACTCTGGTGTTTTGTATTGTTTTAAGATTTATAATCACACTTTTGATATTAACCAAATGAGGATGGGTTCCCCGTTTGAGTCTGGTTTCTCTCAAGGATTCTAGGGGAAGTTCATTCCACCACCTCAGTGCCAGAACAGAGAGGAACCTTGAAGTATACTTACCTCTCATTCTGAGAGAAGGTGGTACCATTGAATGTTCCATAAACCTCTGTAAATCCTACATTTGTGCTAGCAGGTGTCAAGTTGCTTGGGTCTCTTTTGTTGTAGCCATGAAGCAAGTGCTCATCTGCCACCTGTGTGCTTGATCTTTCCTGCAATTCTTTCTTAGTTCTGAAGAAAATCTGCACCAAAATATATCCTTCACATCACTTTTGCATTTTCTATGCTTGTAAGATCATTTGATTAGCTACACTGAAGCCAATGAGTTCTACTCCTTACCTACAAGCTTCTTCATAACATATCTATAATCGTATAATTCAAAGTAACATCTGACAGGAAAAGATGATGAAGGTACTTTATATTTTTTGACAGTAAATGGGAACTAACTGCAAGTAGGAACTAAGGTTGTAAGGCGGGAACTGAAGAAATGCTGGACCACATGAAATGACATGGTCTCATGTAGAAAATCTTGCTAGTTTTGCTAGTTGCTTGCTAGGGATAAACTGAGTTGCTAATGAGGAAGATGAACAATGAAAAAGAAGCTGATAGCTGCTAAAATGTGCTCTGGAGAATGTAGAGTCTCTTAAGTGCAGGAAAACTCTTCCGAATTGAGACCTCCGCTTAGCACATAGCACTCCTGGGAATTACATCAAAGAGTTACAGATTGAAGACCATAAAATTATCATGGGGCCAGATGCGCACATGCTAGCCAGTTGTTAGCTATCATTTGCATTCATGTTTCATATGCATGAGTTTAAAGAGAAACACCTGAAAAGAACTTCGAAAGCTGCAGCTTTCGAATTCAAATGCCTGAGGTACAACACGGGCATTTACATAAGAATGAAAGTAAATCTCATTCTCAGTAAATGAATAAGGAAACCAGATTAATCTCGACACATTCGGTCTCGAAATGCAATAAAAATCAATCGGCTTTAATAGCTAAACATCATGTACTGGTGAAGCTTCATTACAGTAAAAGCCTATGTAACCTTCACAAAGGACGATCTGGTGTTCTGAATCACATTTAGAGTCAAGTTTCACCGGAATCCATCAGCTAACTGTAGACTACGGATGTCTCCTAATTCTTTTCGGCTGCTTTGCTGATACCGATGATGATGCTAAAAAGCCATGGCAAACCATTCTGAAGGAACAAAACAAAGCCTTCTGCAAGTAAAGGGATAAGTGAGTTAATATGTGGTGCTTGTCTCGTGTTAGGGTTGCAATGGCAACATGCTGTGAAGGTCAGTACAGAATTCTCTATTTCTGGACACAGATTTGTGGTTCTCTTGCAGGATCATCAGAAGTTGCCTTCACCAATACCAAGCATAACATTATAACATTACAGTAGAACATAATGAAGTGACTAACACTAATGATCTCTTTATCATGGCACCTGTTAGTGGGTGGATTTATTTATTAGGCACCAAGTGAACGTTTCGTCTTCAAGGTTGATTTTAGAAGCAGGAAAAATGGGATAGCGTAAAGATCTGGGAGAGTTTGACAAATCGTGACGTCTAGACGACTGGGTCCAGAGCGTCTCCAAAGCTGCAGCTATTATGAGTTTTCCTGGTCTGCAGTGGTCAGTGTGGGAAGCAAAGGCTGGCCCTTGTGGTCCGATCCAACAGACGAGCTCCTGTATGCGGTTAAAGGCAGCAAAAGGTGGACCAACACAATATTAGGCAGGTGGTCATACTGTTATGTCTGATTGGTGGCCATAAAGTTATGTCTGATCTGTGGAATAATCTAGAACAAGGTTGTCAAATCTTTGCTGCAAAGGACTGGTGTGGCCTCAGGATTTTATTATGATCAAGCGGAAGCCACACCTTATAGTGTATTGAATGCCAGTCATGACTAATTAAACAGCTTCCTGATATAGAATATGCTGTAACAGTAAGATTTCCTTCTAGAGCCCAAACCAGGACTACAGACCAAAGACAGGGATGCAGGCAAGTAAACAGAGAACCTCATCAGGAAAATGAGGAACCAACGTTTCAACCACTATGCTACCACATTCCTATAAGTAGGCACATTTACATATACATTTTCGGCATTTGACAGACGCCCTTATGAGCTTACATTTATCTAATTTATACAACTGAGAATCTATGGGATTAGGGGTGTGGCTCAGATTTAAATACAGGACCTTCAGTTCCAAACTCCAATATCTTATCCACTAAGCTACCACCTTCTGCTATATTTAGTTGATATAGTACCCTTTATCTGAGGTCCAGTTTTTTGGTGGAAAGCACAACATATAGCATCAATGTTACTTTGTAGACCATAAACCATATTCCAATTTATAAAGCAACTAATCTGACCCTTAACTGCTCTGCTTACAGCTCATAAGATGTCAGATTAGATGTGTCTCCTTATGATGTCCTTCACATTGACCTCAACTCTGGGATCTTCTAGTTCCTCTTCTCTTTTTTTTACCCCCAGACTCTTTATCAAGAATTGTTGCCCTCACGGCCAAAATCTGTTTAAAAAAAAGTGATTTTCTTTATAAGGCAAGTGAAATAGCAGCTCTTTGTGAAACCGAACTCGTAGTGATATCATTTCACGATGGCTGGTCTAGTTTGACAGAGCCACGTCGCTCGTACGCTGAACATTTTGTGGGTTTCCTGTTGTTGGGATAAAAGTCTGTTCGGCAGGATGTAGGCATTTCTAGTTGCGGTATCTAAGAAATGCAATGTTGTTGGGATTGACGTCAGGGGAGGAAGACAACCACCATTATTTGGCCATTATATGTTTGTGAAATGAGGCAATACTTGCAGGTATTCAAAAAAAAAAAGATTTTTTCGTCCCTCGTTGTTTCATTTTGGATCTTCGAGACCTTGCTCGCGTGGACCCCCATAATGAGACGTGATAGCTCAGTGGGTGAGATGTTTGACTTCTTGTATCTAACTTCAAAACGTAAGTTGTTCTGGAGAATTGCGATTGACAAATGCCTTAAACGTAAATAATCCTATAATTCCTATATGTTGCGATTTTTCACCCTCTTTTTATTTTCATGTACAGATGGTCCGCGAGTTACGATGGTTCGACTTACGGTTTTTCGATCTTACGATGACGTGAGCGATACGACAAAATTTTAAAAATATTTAAAATTTCGCGCAACAGGCACAGGCAGCAGCGTATGATGTATGATACGTTGGACCTGCAGGTGGGATTAGCGTATCTCTAGCTAGCGGTCTATGGAGTAAAGACTCAGTGTGTATATTTGTCTGTTTCAAACAGCAATTCTGTTATAAAAGCATGTCTTCCAAGCCCCCAAGTATGTCTCCTGCTGGTAGGGAAAAAAGAAAAAGAAAGCCATCAGTTTGCAGCATAAAATAAAAATGATAAATCAGCATAAAGCAGGTAAGACCATCACAGTGGTAGCACCATCTTCCACTTATGATATTTTCGGACTTACGATGGCGTCGACGTAACGTATCTCCATCGTAAGTAGGGAACTACCTGTATTTTATAACTTTTTAAGTGGTAGGATTTTATTTGTATTTTTTTACGACTTGCCTTAAAGATGAACATCCTCTGCTTTACGCTTAAAAAAAGTTCACCATCTTGATAGGTCTGGTGCTACAAAAATCGAGCTCTTGTATTGTCTATCGGAGTTGAATTTAGATCCAAGGGAAGAGCTGAGAGCAAATATATGTCACACTGAAATTGTCCAGATGCACCAGACCCTCTATCCAGAGTGAAAGGAAACCAACTACTGTTATAGATCCAACTAAAGATTACATTTCATATACATAAGGTTTGTTTGGAGTCTGGTTCCCCCCCGCCCCCCTTTTAAAAACAAAAGTGTTATACAGTAAATAAATCAAAATTTGGTGTCATTCCATGGTTTATTTTTTTTAAGTGCACAGGTTTTTACAGGTACATTAGTCTAGTTTGATAAAGGAATCAGCTTTTCCAGGTCTCCAGGAGCGAAATTCAATTAAACCTGACCAGATCCGCAAAATGCAACTTGAAGCCACAGAAGGAATCACACGTGGCTAATTTCTCTTCAGTCTGCTTTGTGTGTGTGTGTATGATAAATGTATAGCATTTCTGCTTAAAAGTGCTAAGAAAATAAAATGCACTGAGAGAATTGCATATAGTTTCCGGACAGAAATGTGTACTGTAATGTGTAAAAGTGCTTCATGAAAGGAAGGTGCTAAATTTGCTAAAGAAACATTGTTTATAACATTGTTATGAGAAAATACCTCAAAATTTGGAATTCGGTTCTTCAGGCCACAGCTATAAAAAAACAATAGCAAAAAGCACAGCGTTACGTTTGTTTTGCTAGCGTGGCTTAGCCATACGCATCTATTAAAAGGAAAGTTCTCTGAGATCACCTTTATCCCGGATGAAACATCTCTATCCTGATGGACATGGCGCTCTAAA
Organism: Silurus asotus; assembly: GCA_024362625.1. Classification (NCBI taxonomy): domain Eukaryota; kingdom Metazoa; phylum Chordata; class Actinopteri; order Siluriformes; family Siluridae; genus Silurus; species Silurus asotus. The sequence goes on from MU551664.1 coordinate 1,440,259, forward strand.
GCTGATTGTCGACCTTTGATCAACTTCAGACAGCAGTTGACCATGCGGTGTCTTAACTTTTTGTTCTTCTCTTTAAGAGGCTTTCGTAAATCCCTTTCGCTGCTTAGGGGCCAGATTTGAGGATGAGGTGTGTCCAAGGGCAATACTTTCTTTCCTGTCTTGGATTCTGAATTGCATTAACACCTTTTGCGTGTTGCACAAGGAACAACTATTCCACAAGGAGCGATCATCAGGGGGCCAAGCACTACTTTCAAACTGACAGGACACACAGGCTCCAAATTTGCTGAAACTCCTCCAACTCATGAGGCAGGATTTGTTTTGTTTTGTGAAATCTGTCATATCCCAAATTTCCTTTTTCTCCCAACTATAAAAGGTGACCATACTTGCCATATTTATAAATTGCTGAGTTTAATAGATCTGAAATGATTGGTCATTCAGTTCCACTGATGATTTCCCGTTTTGAGTCTGGTTCCTCTCAAGGTTTCCTCCTTGTGCGATCTCGGAAAACTCTTCGTTGACACTGGATAAACATAATGCTAAGGAACAAACTTAGGCGCTAAACTAAGCAATTTCGTGATCTGGCCACGTAATTTAATGTATTAAGTCGTGTCCATGGACACGTTCATGTTTTTTAACGTGTCAATGACCACGACTTTCCATGTAGGAAGTATTTCCAGTGGCACTTTTTTTTCTGCCACTGGGTACCACAGGTGCTGTATATTTTATTAAATTTTTTTCTTATTTGTTATTGATTTTTTTTACATTTTCAATCACTATTATTTAACATTTAATCAGAAGATTATATAATTGTTTTTATTGCTTAATATTCTGTAGGCTATTTTAAACCATAGTCAGTGGTTCCTTCAAGTCAAAATACAGTAATAAAAAAATTTCTGGTTAATTAAATAGACTGCGTTAATTTAAATAAATTGGGGGTAAAAATTAGCCTCCTTTGCTATGGAAACGATACCAAATGGAGCCAGACGGAGCCGGATAGAGCCAGACAGAGCCAGATGGATCCAGTCGTGCTGAGTGACACGAAAAACTGTCCGACTGTGTCGTACCTGCATACATTCTTTCGTACAAGTTTATAACTGATTTCTCGCTGTAAAGCGCCTTCGAGGCGAAAAATGAATTGAATTTAAGAGTTAGAAGGTGATTGTTAATTAGAATGTACCTTGGAGATTCTTTTTATTTATATTTGCCAACTTTCAGCAAAAATCTAAAGCAAGCAATTAAAAACAAATTTAAGTATCATTCATCATCCTTATCCTTTTACCCATCACAATTCTCAGGATGAGCTGAAGATGATGCTAAACATTGCTAATGCTTAACATTTCGCTATTAGTGGAAACTACTGGAACCAGATTATAATTTGGTATGTATGGGGAAAAGAAA
>MU551664.1:1441673-1515250 GCA_024362625.1 Silurus asotus
ATTCATTTGCAAACAGTGTTTTTCTTTTCATGGGAACTCTTGATTTAAATTTAAACCTCTCTTCAACTTTATACTCCTGAGAAAGCACCTGGCCTGCAGACCTGATGAGTTTTACCTTATTAAATTAGAAAGTGTGTTTCGGCTCTAGAAAAGGAATAGATGCTTCCTGTTATGGATGTGAACGAATACAAAAATAGTGGGTTTAAAAAAAAAAAAAATGTAGATCATACAAAGAAGAACCACTGTCTTTTTTTTGCAAGTTAACATGCAGTCTAATGGTCTTCACCCATTACTTAACATCATCTAAATTTGCTAAAACATACAAGTTACCACTTTCACCCAGAGGTAGCATCGACATTTAAAGAAACCAGGACAGATACTTGCATATCACCGGACTCATCATTTACATCTAATAACTGATAACAGTCGAGTAAGACCAGAACCAGGAGAGAGGAACACCACTGATGATTAATGGTGTCAAAATGCACACTGAGGTCAAACCACACAATCAACAAGACACAGCCCTGATCAGAGGCCGGTAGCAGGTCATTTACCACTTCAACCAGTGCCGTCTCTGTGCTATGATGAATCCCGACTTGATAAATTGCATGAATGTCATAATCTTGGAGATAAAGACGAAGATTGATATTGGCCTAGAGTTATACTAGTTAGGTAAAAAAACAGTGCTAAAGGAAGAATTTATTTATTTTTTTATTTTTTTTGGAAAAGGTTTAATTGTTCCTGGAAAAGTCAAATTAATTCACTCTCTCTTATAGAAACAAAAAATTTTATTCGTTGAACTGATATATTTATTTTGTTATCTACAAGGGTTATTTATTAAATCGATTTCAATCACTAGTCTAGATTTTTTTGCCTGGTATTTTTCAATTTGGTCATTTGCGGCAAAATTCATGGATCTTTAACCGGGGGTATGCGACCCCTATGGGCCCGCGGTGGTATTGCAGGGGTTTTGCTAATCAATATTTAATCACAAAAACCTTTTGTCCAAAAAAAAAACCATTAATAAAAATTAAATAAAGATGGGTAAAATGATCAAATATTAAATATTTAATTCAAAAAGTATCATTATTACCTTAAAGTTCTATTAAACTTAATGCTGTTGCTCATCGAAATGTATAATCAGTGCACCTGATTGTGAAGAGAAAAGTTATGAAACGGCAAATCTATAAACAAGCTGATAAATTGTGATCTGAATTGCAAAATATATGTTAGTCATGATGCGTACATACAAAAAAAAGATATAACAAATGTTTAAATATAATATAACTGGCATAATTTGATTATAGTGCTATTAATAAAGTGCTTGTCATTATGAGTCAGCCCTTTTTAATTCTGATTAATTCCTATTAAAAAGCTAGAATGGACACAACTGCTGTTCTCTAATGCTCTTCCTGATATGAAGCTGTTAAATATATAGCTGTTGAGACAAAGACTACAGTAATTTAAACAGCAAGAAGCATATTCAGGGGCCAAGCACCCTGTCATGGCAAGCCAATCATGAGGTGTTATGTTTTGATCACAGCTACAGTAGTGTTGGAATTCTCTTGAAGTAGGAAGTCTAGATGAACAAATGGGCAGCAGGGGCTCAAGATAATGTGAACCTAATTTTGTGAATGCTGGACAAAGTCTGGAGGAGGAGTAGCAATTATGGCATTTAGATGTACGCATTATAATCAGGTGATGCTGATGAGATTTATTGTATAGCTACCAAATTTGTTACAGAATAAATATATGGATTACGTTTATTTTATTTTGCACCAGGTTCAAAATAACAATTTAAACATGGTTCAAAAATTATGACCATAAACATAGTGTACTTACTAATTAGGTCCATATTTGACCAGACGGTGACACTAGAATGTCTTTTTTTACTGGGTACTTTTATGATGCTGCCACAGAAACCCTGGCCACCTTTGGTGCTTGAACCTTTTATCACTCTATACATTATTTTACATTCTGTATGTGCTCCAGTCTGATCATTTTTGAAACTCTTAGTGATACTCTGACGGCGCTGCAGGGATAAGCTCCTTGTCATGCTTTAAGCTTTGCTGCCCTCTACTGTTCTGTAATGGTGTTGTATTCATTGCTATGAAACTCAATTAGCTTCATAGTGTTTACTAATTTTTTTACTTTTATTTGAAGCCAAAAGTTTATATACACTTGAAAGGTATAGGTCATGCTTCCTCACATTTTCTATTGTCCATTATTACATTATATTTAAATGATTACAGGTTTATTTTAGCCTTAACTTACTATATCAGAATTTAAGTGGAATTGATCTAACATAATTTAGAAGCTTCTGATTGGCTAGTTTTCACAATTTGAAACTCCCAGGGATGAAACTTTAAACGTTTGTCCTAAATGCTGAACTGATTCCCTCACTCCGCCTTCCACCCGCTCACCGCTGGCAACAATATTTATTGTAAATGATGAGATATTCACAATTTTGTTGTTGAGGAAAATTGATTCCGCAATTGTTCAACAGTTTGCAGTTTTTTTTAGTTTTTTTTTTGCAGATTGCCCATCTTCAACTTCTAGAGACTCTCTGAAGACACTTTTTTTTATACCCGGCTGCTACTGACCTTTTACCTCATTAGTTTTGCGAATTAGCAAAATGTGGGCCTGATCTCCAACAACAACGAGACGGCCTACCTACAGGAGGTTAAAAACCTGGAGAGATGGTGCCAGGAGAACAACCTTCTCCTGAACGTCAGCAAGACTGAGGAGTTAATCATGGACTTCAGCATTAAGCAGGAGCGGTCATACCAATCGCTGAACATCAGCAGGACCCCAGTGGAGAGAGTGGACAGTTTCCGGTACCTATGCTTAAGGGACTTTAAACTGAGCGTCAGTGTTTTAAATCTGAGGTGGCCTCAGATTTAACAATTGGAGGAGTGTAGAAATGTGGATGTGTGGGAGAACTTAGAAGTTAAAGTTTTTAAAGTTCTGACTTTTGAATTTGCGGTCCCTTGTCTTATATAACAGTCATTGGAATAGCATGATCTGAGGATTTGCTCTGCTGTTGCATTTGTCAGCCTCATGAATTCTGGGTAATTGGAATGATAGTCCATGAACAACAATTACTCTTTGTTTTTAAAATCCATTCCATCCTTTCTCTATGGTTCCATTGGTTTGTCATGTGATTTAATGGGCTCTTTTGTTTGCTGATGGCATACTGTAATGGAGCATTCAGTCTTCTCCCAGTGGTTTCTTTGATATTGCTAAGACAGGCTTAATGATCTGTCTCTAGAATTACCAGTCTTCCATAAACATACTCATGCATTGTTTCTTTCCGCAGATGTCATCGTGCGGGATGAATATGTGACCGGATGCCACTAGGTGTCATGCTGCTGAAGTAAAACGTCTCCTAAACCAGATTTCGATGCATCTGTAGAGACTTTTTAATGGCTTAACGTAAAGAATTTTAGGACAGGATCTTAAGTCAAACTGCACTTCAACCACATCCTGTGGTCCTGTGTTTGCTGACAGATTTGGGACAAACTTTCCCCAAGTAGTTTACTAACCCAAAGGCTCACTGCAGGTCATTTTTTGTCTCTAGGTTCCGGCTTTTCTTTGGTTGCTTGGATTTTTTTCCCATGTCCGGCTGTACCCCTTCTTCTTTTCTTTAAACCCTGTTCCTTGTACTTGTTTTAGGACCCTGCAGAGTCTTGTATCGTGCTCCTCCTTAGTCCCAAACTACCACGTCATCAATGAAAACTCCCACTATTTATTCCATCAAAAAGCTGCTGCACTGATTCACCCAGAATCAACTGTGTCTCCTGAGCCGTTGTAGTAGACTGTTGATATTAATTACAGCCCAAAATCATAATTCCCGATCAAATCCAATAGTTAAGTTGATCACAACTCGATTTTCTACCTCTTGACAGTATGACAGTAGTGTTTTAAGGCCAGTGGGTGTCAGCATTGTCTCATAAATCATGGGTCTTATTTAGAAAGTAAAATCTTTCTGAATATCTCTTATATGCCATTACTACAACAGGACCCAAGTGTAGGTTTATCATTAATGCTGATTTATTTGGATTTAAGTCTATTGACTTTTCCAGTCTCAAAACCATCCACTTTCCCCCTGACAAAGTCCTTTGTTTTTTTAGTCAGGGTATTTTTGGTAATTGATGAAATTCCTCCACATTAGATAAAAAAAAAAAAAAGTTCCTGTAGACTTTTGAATTTATTCTGCTGCCATCATCATGACTTTCATCTTCATGAAAAATGATTTAAGCTACAGTAGCTCCAGAAGGTCCAAAGAAAAGTTGTTTGTCTTGGCAGACCCACTTCATGTTTGGTTGTTAGTACACCAGGGCTTTCATTTTTCAGGACAAATTGCATTTTTTGACTATTCCTAATGCTTGTGCAATGTGTAGCTTAAAATTCTTTCAAAGATATCTCTGTGGTCTTCATACTGGTTTATCCATTTTAACACCAGATACAAATATGAAACCGTATTGCACTCTATGTACAAAAGTGTATACGCTTTTTGCACATTTTATTCCACATTTAGTACCTGAGATGTTTTTTAAGCTTAAAAATCCAACCACTTTTTTTTTTTATACAGTTATATTCTGGTTGTATTCCAGAATATAACTGTTTATAATGTAACTAGAATAGAAGTGTCATTCCTACTGACAATGTGTGCCTGTGCAAATGGGTTTTGTAAATTGGTCTTTAGTTTGTTTTAGAAAATGTGTGTTCATGAGACTATTGTTCAAAAAAACACAACAAAACAAGACAAAACAAAAAAAGGTTATATATTAATGTTTGGTGCGATCTTTACACTGGTAAGTCAGGTCTTCTGACTCATACATAACCGGTTCCTTGAGGTTTGATTTGAAAAGACTAACCATGAGCACAGAATGATAAATATGCAGAACAGAAGAACAACCTATTATAAACAATAGCTGTAAGCATGCAAGCATTTGGATGATTGGTTTTGTTTTTCTGTTCCTCATCCACTTATCCATCCATCCAGTGTTTAAGGCTCTGGGTAACTGATCGAAAGGTCGGGGGGTTCAATCTCCTTGGGCCCATGAGCAAGGCCCTTTACCTTCTGTGCTCCAGGGGCACCATATCATGGCTGACCCCAGCTTCCAAGCGAGCTGGGATCTTCAATACATTTTTATTCGTATTGCACTTTTAACAATGAACATTGTCTCAAAGCAGCTTTACACAGATAATGTGGTATTAAAGAAAAAAGAAATTCTCTATAAGTAAGTTTGTCCCTGATGAACAAGTCGGTGGTGACTGTGGTGAAGGAAAAACTCCCTGAGACGGCATAAGAAAGAAACCTTGAGAGGAACCAGACTCAAGAGGGAACCTCATCCTTATCTGGGTTGCACTGAATGTACATTTATTACAGATAAACGATGTTGTGGGGTACAGTGATGGTGATTAGAGAGAAAGAGAGAGAGAGAGAGAGAGAGAGAGAGAGAGAGAGAGAGAGAAAAAGGAGGGGAGACAGGAAGACAAGGATATGGATTATTGTGTGTCCTTATTGTTGTATGAAAGTTGAAGACACTGTGACCAGAAGGTAACACTGAATATGCAAAGATCTATCTATCTATCTATCTATCTATCTATCTATCTATCTATCTATCTATCTATCTATCTATCTATCTATACAATATTGATCAAAGTAGGATGTACTGTATCTGGATGGATACATTTACATTTTACAGTAGAAGAGTCTTTTGTAATGTAGTTCACATTCTTTGGTTTGTTTGTAATTTGTTCTCATATCCTTCACTGAAATTCTTCTGCTGCCTTCATCCAAACAATTCGTTAGCTGGCTTCCAAAGCTGCCATGCAAGTTTTTCTTGGCCAACCTGCTTGATGTTGAGGTGTTAGTACATGAGCGCAGGATTTTATTGTCTTCACTATGCCTAATGTTTGTCAAGTGGCTTGAGGCGGCCTGCCTTTCTCTTATTGACACCTCTGTGGGCTTTATGCTAGTTTAGTGATTTTAAAAAATGCAAATGTTTTCATAGGAAAAACTCAACTGCACAATATAAAAAAAAGTTTAGGGGCACCTGATACTAGGATTTGTATGTTCAATTCAATTTATTTTTATTTGTATAGCGCTTTTAACAATGAACATTGTCTCAAAGCAGCTTTACACAAATAATTTGGTGATTAAAAGTGAATATGTTCTTTATAAGTGTAAGTTTGTCCCTGATGAGCAAGCAGGTGTTGACTGTGGTGAAGGAAAAACTCCTCTAGATGGCATAAGGAAGAAACCTTAAGAGGAACCAGACTCAAGAGGGAACCCATCCTCATCTGGGTTGCACCGAATGTCCATTTGTAGCAGATATACGATGTTGCGGGGTGCAGTGATGATGATCAGAAGCGAAAAGTAGTCCTGAGTCAGTGTAGGAGACTGTTGACATTAACTACAGTCCAATCCATCTTCAAAGCTCCCGTTCTTACTCTGGAATTTCATGGAACCACCCAAGGCATTGATGAGAACCGTCCCAAGCTGCACAGAATGGCCTCCAGTTGAAGACTGGAAGACTGTGTGTTCTGAACATCCTATTTAACAGCCCCCAGTTGCTATTACAACCTTTTGGATAGATGTTTCACTAGATATAGTGAAACATCTTATAGTTTCTTTGTGGGAATTTCTGGGGATTCATTCAGCCACAAGAGTGTTAGTAAAGCCAGGTGGAAATATGTGGAAGGGTGCAGTCAGCATTTCAATTAATTCCAAAGGTGTTCACTAGGGTTGAGGACAGAGCTTTATAGCAGACCACTCAAGATCTTCCACTCCAACCCATGTAAAGCATATGTTCCTGAAACAAACTAAGAAAGATCACGTATGAGATGATTTATTAAACAGGAATGTGTGAAATAACCCAGAATATGTTTCAGATTTTTGATTCTTTAAAGTTGCCGCATGACGAAGTCACCTGGAATGGTTTTCCAACAAGAGTTCCCAGAGGTGTTGAGTGCTTGTTGTCTGTTTTTTCCACCCACCACTCCAACTCATCCTAAACTATCTCAATTGGATTTAGATCTGGTGATTGTGGATCTGATGCAGCACTCCATCACTACTTAGACAATAGCTCTTACATATCCTAGAGGTGTGTTTGGGGTCATTGTCCTGTTGGAAAACATATGATTATCCCACCAAACCAGATAAGATGGCATCGGTCACGGTGGTTAGAACATTCACAAATTTGGACTCCTCAGACCAAAGATTCAAAGTAATGGTTTCTTTGTTCAATTTGACCATGAAGGCCTGACTCACTCAGTCTCCTCTAAACAGTGAATGTAAAAATATGTCTGTTGAAATATTGGAGGTTCCTGAGGCTGGTAATTCTAATATATTTATCCTCTGCAGCAGAGGTAGCTCTTGGTGTTCTTTTCCTGGGACTGTTTTTGTTTGTTGGTTTTAAATACTGCACTTAAAGATTTTTTTTTACTGACATATTTCTTAAGTAATGATGGAGTGTTGTTTGGTCAACTGTATTTTTTGCCATAATATTTATTTGTACAGTAGTTGTAGCAACACCAATAGGGCTATTGACTGTGTACTCACCCTTTTCTCTGCACAATTCATCTAAAGCACATACATGAATTTGACAGACATGTCAATCGAAAACCGTTCTAGGTGACTACCTTGTGAATCTGATGAGAGAATGCCATAAATATGGCAAGCTGTCATTAAAGCTGAATGTAGCTGTACTTTGGAAAATATAGAATATTCTTAGCAGATTTTATTGTTCAATTCACCAGTGGTGGGCCGTGCATTTGGTACCTGGGCCTTCAGTGAGGACGTACCCGACTTAATCCACCCCTCAATAACACCACTATCACGTCACAATTATAGAAACCATCAATAATTTACAAAAACGCAATATAACAACACGTGGCATTACAGAGAGAGTGATGCATATGGAGGATGAAAACCATTTTACTAAAGCAAGAAATCCAGTTAAGACTCCAAACCTCTACACTACAAACGCAACTGTGCACCTAAAACATCTGGAGCAGTTCAGAATCAATATTTAACTAATAACATGACAAAAACATAAAAATGTAAATAAAATACAACCTACTTACCAGAGATGCAGACTCATAATGCGCAGCACCCCTCAGAGGCTGTAATCCAGTGGTACCGCTCGTATTCACTGGTCTGGAAGTGAAGAAAAAACCCTTTCCCAGGAGACATGCTAGCTAGCTTCAGGGTTGGCCAACCTCTTCACGATGTCTAGCTTTTCTTCAAAATGGTTTACTCTATCTGTATTGAAAGTTCATGAGACTCACCGTTGACCTATTTTGGAGAACTGGTTGATTATTGGTTGATCTGATGCCATACACTCTCCTTTATTAGTGACATTCGAGATTCATCTGCACAATTTATCAATTTAAGAAACATTTACAAAAAAAAGTTGAATAGAAATTTTCGATGACTGTATTGATTCTGACAACTGGTTTAACCATCACAATGAACTGATGCGGATATGTTTTGGGGGTTAAGACTATTTAGGTGAAACCAGTATAATATATATTGATAATGTAGGGAACAGCAGACACTTGAACACAATCGAATAAATGAATGTACAAAAGCGTTCGCAATTTGATCAAAGCAACGAGAAATGTTCTTATGATGTGCACAAGTGACTAAACAATGTGGTAGTTTTGAGAATTTCAGTTCTGATCTGAGAAACGCTCCAAAGCAACTGAGAAAAGCTGTAATACAGTGCAAACATAAAAAAAAACAACAAAGTTTTATCTCTTTGACACGACGGAATGTTCTTTCACAATGACGGACTTAAGAAAACAATCTGCTGGAAGGATTTTTGTTTTCTTTTGTCTATTTAAAACTCTAATGCTTGCATGTAACTCTCATCTCAATCAAGCACATCATGACAAAGTCTTATTATATCAGGGCTTTTGGATGACAAACAAACAAAAAACCCTGCAATGTCAACATGAAATGCCACTGATGCAGAAGAAAGAAAGAAAGAAAGAAAAAAGAAAGAAAGAGAGTAGTCCTGTGATCTGCTTATAATTGAAAATTCTGTCAATTTCAAGTTATAAATAACAAAACCACTTTTGTATTTTGAATCGATTTCATAAATCATAAAGTATAAAATGTACTTGTGTTCGAGTGTTCGAGTTCAAGTTTACAGTTTTTAAATTGCAAATGCAAAAAAAGTAGTTTGTTGGTTTCTTTTCCCAATTTAATAAAAGTTCATTTGTTAAAAATTTGCCTTTTGTTTGTTTGCAAGTGAGTTATTAAAATTTGTACTTGAACTTGATAGAATGATGAATATGCAGAACAAAATAATTTGTTCTGCATATTAATAAGGTGTGCAAGCATTTCGATGTGGATAATAGCTTCTTTTCCTGTTCTAAAACTTTGTCCTCCGGCAAAACCTTACAGTCTCCAATCTCCTTCAGGTTGCATCTCCTACATATAACATAGTCCACCTGTGTGCACCTTCCTCCACGTTTATACGTCACCTTATGATGCTTCTTCTTCTTAAAATAAGTGTTCACCACTGCCATTTTTATCCTTTTAGCAAAATCCACCACCATCTCCCCTTCCACACCCCTCTCCTTAAGACATTACCTACCATCATCTCCTCATCACCTCTGTTCCCTTCCCCTACATGCACATTAAAGTCTGCCCCGATCACCAATCTTTCATTCCTAGGTACACCATCTACCACTTCATCTAATTCACTCCAGAATATATCCTTTCCTTCTGTTTCACAACCCACTTGTGGAGCATAAGCACTGATGACATTTATCATCACCCCTTCAACTTCTAGCTTTACGTTCATCACCCTATCAGAAAACTAATGCTGTTTTACAACATTTATAGGTTTTATTATAAAAAATTAGATTTTTCCCTTCTCAAATAGCAAACACGGCTATTTCATGTGTCATATACGTCATGTGGTTTCCAGTGTAGCAACATGTCAATCATTGTTCTTTTACATTTACATTTACATTTGCGGCATTTAGCAGACGCCCTTATCCAGAGCGACGTACAAAAGTGCTTTAAATCTCTAGTAGTGAATGAATCTTACACTGGTACGAAAGAATACAAACTCAATATAAATATATCTCGAATTCTACAAACTTGGAAAGTGCTAATTTAAGTATTTCAGGAAGAGGTAGGTCTTCAGTCGTCGCTTAAAGATAATCAGGGACTCTGCTGTACGGACATCTAGGGGAAGTTCATTCCACCACCTCGGTGCCAGAACAGAGAAGATCCTTGAATTGTACTTACCTCTCAATCTGAGAGAAGGTGGTACCAGTCGAGCAGTGCTGGAGGATCTCAGACAGCGTGGTGCAGTGCGAGATGTGATGAGGTCACTGAGGTAAGATGGTGCTGGTCCATTTTTGGCCTTGTAGGCAAGCATCAGTGTTTTGAATCTGATACGTGCAGCTACTGGAAGCCAGTGAAGGGAGCGCAGCAGTGGGGTGGTGTGGGAGAACTTGGGCTGATTGAACACAAGTCGTGCAGCTGCATTTTGGATCATTTGCAGTGGACGAATAGCGTTCAGGGGAAGACCTGCCAGCAGAGAGTTGCAGTAGTCCAATCTCGAAATGACAAGAGACTGAACAAGCACCTGGGCAGCCTGTATGGACAGAAATGGTCGAATCCTTCGGATGTTATAGAGAAGAAATCGACAAGAACGAGCAACATTAGCGACATGTGGGAAAAAAGACAGTTCATTGTCCATAGTTACCCCAAGGTTACGAGCAGTGGCTGAAGGGGAGAGCAGAGAGTCATGAAGTGTTATTTGTAGATCTTGACCTGGAGATGAATCACCTGGGATGACTAGCAGTTCTGTTTTGCTGGGGTTGAGTTTAAGTTGGTGAGCCCTCATCCATAAAGATATGTCTGACAAGCATGCTGAGATCCGAGCAGAAGCTGTGGTATCTGATGGAGGGAAAGAAAAGATGAGTTGAGTGTCATCTGCATAGCAGTGATAAGAAAACCCATGTGAGGATATGACTTCACCAATGGAGTGGGTATAGAGGGAGAAAAGGAGGGGACCAAGTACCGAGCCTTGTGGGACACCGGTGGTAAGTCTGCATGGGGCAGATGTGGATCCCCTCCATGTTACCTGGTATGAGCGACCTTTCAGGTAGGAAGCAAACCATTTCCATGCTGTTCCGCAAATACCAAGGCTCTTGAGGGTTGACAAAAGTGTATTGTGGTTGACTGTGTCGAATGCTGCTGAAAGGTCCAGAAAGATAAGTACAGTTGACAGCTTGGCTGACCGAGCAGCATGTAGTTTCTCAGAAACAGCCAATAGTGCCGTCTCTGTGGAATGTGCCGTTTTGAACCCAGACTGGTTCGGATCGTGGAGGTTGTTCTGTGAGAGATAGACAGACAGTTGGTTAAAAACAGTGCGTTCCAGAGATTTAGAAAGAAAGGAAAGGAGTGATACCGGTCTGTAGTTGTTGATGTCTGATGGATCCAGAGCCGGTTTCTTCAAGATAGGAATGACCCTTGCTTGCTTAAAGGTAGTTGGTACATAGCCAGATGTTAATGACCCATTGATGATTGTGGAGATGAAGGGCAGGAGATCTTGTGCGATGGTCTGGAGCGTATTTGAAGGGATTGTATCCAGGGGACAGGTGGTGGGATTGCAGGATCGGATGACTTGCAGTATCTCATCTTCTGTTAGGGTTGAGAAGCTTGACAGAGACGTAGTGGATTGTTGGCTGTGTTGTGTAGTCAGTTACAATTGTAAAAATCTTTTACAATTGTATTGTTGAACATGCTTGAGGTGTTTGTGGGTTTTGGAGCATTTGAGGCTTTGTAATGTATGCATTGTTGTTTAGAACCTGTCCTCAGCTACATTCTTTCTATTCAGTAGAACAATAACTCAGTTCAAGGGCTGAGAAATAATGTTCTACATGTAGGCTAGTTTACGACGCTAAGAACGAGCATAGCAGGAGGCAAGAAGTCTGGGGATAACGTGGATGAGACAGAGGAAGATGGCGACGCTAAAATGAGTCACAACAGAGACATTCCTGATCACCCAAAGTCGTTTTCTGCAATATGACACGTGTAAATAAGGTTTAGTGCAGAAACCTTGTCTTGGCTCTAAACTGCCCATTAGTTCTTTCTTTTCATAGGAAAACTTGAACATGAAACTTGTTCGAAAGCATTTCTATTCAACAGAAAACTTACCAGTATGCAGTTTCCTGACTCCAGCAGACAGAGATGGACCTGGCAGTGCAGGTAGATGTTGCTAACAAAGCCGGTGAATGTAAACATCTTGAAGGAAAAGCTGGATGTTGAGACGCCATTCTGCAGCACCATCACTGTGCCGTCAGCAGGATTTGGACACCTGGAGACAGGAAGTGGTTGCTATTTTTATTTTTTTCATTTAGTTGGAAATGATTATGAAAAATATGGATTTTCTATCTAAAACCTACACATTTTTTGTCTATTTTTTTCTTCTCTTACTCGCTAATGAGCAGGTCCCAGTGGATGGAATAGTCCATCTGGTTGACGGGCGTGGCCCAGCAGTTGCCAATCACAAGAACGATCTGATTGCTGTCAAACTGATCCACTTCCACAGCTATGTAGATACCATGTAAATACAGGTTTACTTCTAGGGTCACATTGCCCAAGTACGGAACCGGGAATCAGGATACGGGACCATGCTGATTTGGTATGAGTCTTCGGCAGACAGATCCTTAATGATTACCCTGTGAGCAGAAACTTTGCATATCTTTGCACATCCAAGCTATGTTAGGAAGCCGGGGTCAGAGTGCAGGGTCAGCCATGATACAGATCCCTTGAGCACAAAAGGTTAAGGGTCTTGCTCAACAGTGGCGATACTAGGGCTTGAACCGTCGACCTTCCGATCCACTGAGCTACCATTTGCCCTAATTGCATATCCTGGCTTTCAAGGAAGCTGGAGTCATTGTATGGCACCCCTTGAGCAAAAAGGGTTAAGGGCCTTGCTCAAGGGCCCAAAAGTGGCAGCTTGCCAATGTTGGGGTTTGAACCCCAGAGTAGCATCAGTAGCCCTGAGCCTCAACCACCACTGCTCTTAAGTAAAACTTTCTTTTGGCTTCTCCCATTAGGGGTCGCCACAGAGGACCATCCGCATGTTTTGATTTGGCACGTTTTTACGCAGGATGCCCTTACTAACGCAACCCTCCCCATTTATCTGGGCTTGGGACCGGCACTAAGGCTTGTGCAACCCTAATGGCTGGGGTTGGTTCCCTGAACGGGGATCGAACCCGGGCCACAGTGGTGAGAGCGCTGCATCCTAACCAATAGACCACCAGGGGACCCCACTGCTCTTAAGTAAATCATAAACATTTATATGTTTCTTGTCAGAAATTTAAATACAGGCTAAATTTCTACAGTATAGTCAATAGTATAGTATAGTCATAGTACAATTATTACATTATTAAATTATAATTATTATTATTATTATCAAATTATAATATAATTATTACATAGTTAAATATATATCTAGCAGACTTTTTGCGAGTTAATCTCATGTCAATGTCATGTCAATAGCACCTTAGGATATATTTACTGAGAAAAATGGGGACGTGTTCAATACATATTTTATCCGCTTTATCAAGACCTTTTTTAATTGAAAAAATAATAATATAAATAAATAAATAATATTTTAATAATAACCACACTAAGAATAATCTGTTTCAAAGATTTTATTATGAGTGATTAGATGAAAACTTAAGGCAGTATAGAGTATATTCACTTAAATTGTTAACAAACATATCTGAGATTATACGCAGGATATTTCGGATTCGTTACCTGCAGTTCCTACCAACAATATTTACCTTTATATTGATTAGTTTAAATGCAAAGAAAATATTTGACTACATCTACATCAACCGTGAAGAAATCAGAGGCCCATGGTGATTGCGGCCGAGTCGTAGAAATCTGCAGATCGGCGTCTTCTGGCAAGTGCTACATCGCACGGCTAAGATAGAAAATGAAAGAAGATATCACGTGAAACACTAATGTATAACATATTTGCATAAATTGTGAAATCTAGTAGATGGCTATTTTATGTGATGCTATTTTTGGAAAATTTACCACTGCACAGTTGCCTGAATCCAGCAGACAGAGATGGACCTGGCAGTGCAGGTAGATGTTTGGAGTGAAGCTGGTAAATGTGAACATCCTGAACGAGAAGCGGCTGGATGTCGAGATGCCGTTCTGCAACATCGCCACCGTGCCGTCAGCAGGGTTTGGGCACCTGGAGATAAAGAGAAAGGAAGGGAGTCTCGTAATTTTTATTATCTATTATAGAAAAGTCACATAATCGTATGCAACCTTTAGGTGTAACGTGGCTTTTCAAGGAAGGGTTAGAAAAAATTTCAAATCTGCATTCTAATCTTTTTCTTACTCGTTAACAATCAGGTCCCAGCGGACGGAATAGTCGCTCTGGTTCACGGGTGTTGCCCAGCAGTTGTCAAGCACAAGGGCGATTTGATTGCTGTCAAACTGATCCACTTCCACAGCTATATAGAGCTGCTGGTTCACTTCTAGGGTCACGTTGCCTGAATACGGAATGTAGAAACTGGAATCGGGATATGGGATCATGCTGATCATATATGAGCCCTCGGTAGACAGCTCCTTGCTGACTACACTGTAAAAGAAACAAAAACAGGGTTGAACATCCAAAAGTAAAAAGTTTTTATTAAGAAATTATTAAGAAACTGCAAATTACACTGGTCTACGAATGTTTGGAAAATGATCAACCTCCGCAATTTAGGAAACAGGTAATAAAGGTGCCGGTTGGTATTTAAAAAAAATATTTCAAGATAAAGATTTATAATTATCTATACACAGGTGGAAGGGGTGGGGTCCTGATTAACACAATGCCTTGTGTTCTTCTCAACAAAGTAAGGTAGAACAATGAAAATGGTACCATATGAAGGTTTATCTACACTTTGAGACTAAAGATTATTACCAAACTGTAATTTCTTTCTTTTCTTTCTATAATCATACAGTTACTTTGGTGGCTTGCGTCATTGGGCAACGTTTCCAAGGAACAGTTGTGTGATTTTTTTCCTATTTAGGAAACCAAGATGCCTCGAAACTGTGTTAACAACAGCGGTAACTTCTTCTGCATTTGCACCGAGTTTTAAATGTGCAGAAATGACGGCATTCAACCTATATATTTGGGTGCAAAATATGGGATATGGACTTATGTTGGGCCCCTAATTATTGTTGAATTGGCTAAATAAGAATACAGAAAAAAGATGGAACCAACCGCAACCAAGAATTATAATGGTCTGAAATTGCTGATAGATTTCTACCTTGATGAGGCTTGGATGGCCATCGGCATGGAGATGCTCTGGATGAGTGGATACACGCAGGAAAAGGCAATGTTTAGCCCACCAACATGACTGATCACACCCATTCCGTCAGTAGTTCCAACGTTGTTCTTGAAGATGATGTGCGTGCCGTTATTCTATTCGTTGTAAAAAAACAGAGAAATTAAAAAAATTTGCTTAAATATTTTATTTTTGATTTGCATGGAAACTGTGTTTTTTTGACATGTAAAGAAGAAGCCACATGTGAACATGATCCAGGAATGCATTTTCTGGTTTAAAGTGGAAAACTATTCTGTGGTCAGACAAAAATTAATTCTGAAATCCTGACACTCTTGGGCCCTTAAACAAGGCACTTTACCTTCTGTGCTCTGTGTTGTAATATACATGTGACAAGCAAAAAGCACCCCCCTAAACCACACACTGTCTCTATTATAATAACACTGCCTCATAGTCTACTAAAAGAGTCCCAGTGATTAAATGAAAAATACAACAAAGAAGACCAAGGATTGTTGAGCAGCTAAAATAGTGTATCAGACAAAAACTCCTCTCACAAAACTTCGTCAACTGGTCTTCCCAGTTCCCAGAAATATCAGAATCAGAATCAAATATATGGACGATTGTTAAAAGAAGAGGTAATGCTAAAAAATTTATGGCTTTGTCTCAACGTTTTGCCATTCACATTTAAAATTGCCTTCTTTCTTAGGAGGACAATGTCAATGCCTGGGTTTGCACTTTACTTAAGCTTGATTTAGTATGAAAGACTGGTGGAATGCACTATTAGTAAGTTGATGTGTCCAATATGGAAGGTTCCAGAACATCCACTGGTGCCTGTGGCAATACATCTTTCGAAATATCTATGCTCCATTTTGAATTAATAAAGATTAATGTCAAGTTACATGACTAAGAACAATTTCTACTCCTCAAACTACATCATCTTACTTGAAATGAGCCAACTTGGACTTGCTAAGATTTCACCAGTCGACCAACAAAAAGATGGAGTGATGCTTAAAATACAAACTACTAACCTCCAAAAGTATCACAAATTGAATCTGCAAAAATCTTGGAATAAATAAAATACCATGTATGTTGAAAGTAAATATAAAAGGGTGCTGTTTTTTTCTTTTGTACCGTCAGAGTTGTGGCACACATTCTGTCATTGCTGTCAAATTTGAACACCAGCTGGTCACGCTCGACCTCGCCTTTGCAAGATGGGTCGTTGAGGTGGAGAACATCCGCAGAATATCCGGCTTCAAAGAGCTGACATCGAGACAGAGACAGTGATCCGGTACTGCCTGAACATGTTTCCGAGGCACCTGAAAGTGTAGCCCCCCCCCCAAAAAAAAAACATATTTAGAAAACTTTGAACTAAATTTTGAAAATTGTTAAATAACTGTGTGTTGGGTGGGCTGCATTGAGAAATTTACATACAGTCACATGCACTTTATGGAAGAAGGTCTGTTGACACCCCAACCTAGGATTTGTATGTGTTGTTTAAACATCTCATTCCACATTGAATCTGTGATTGTAACCTCCACTGTTTTGGGAAGATGTTCTAGTTTTTGTAGTGTGGCCATAAAGATTTGTGCTCATTATCCATCATTTATTCAAGAACGTTAGTGATTTCAGGTACTGATGTAGGTGAGGGGTACAGTCAACGTTTCAATTCAGTAGGGTTGAGGTCAGAGCTTTATAGCAGGCCACACAAGATCTTTCACTACAACCTATTTACCTTAGTTAAAAACAATTTAATGCTAGTGCATCCAATGACATCCTATACAATTGTGTGTCTCCAACATGGTGTGCGGTTTAGGGAAGAACCAAAGGCTAAAAAATGTCAGGTGTCCCAATACTTATGTCAAAATACTTTATTCTTGTTAATTCAATTTCTTCTTTAAATAAGGTTTCTCTAAACTAAAAATGACTGAACTGTTCATCACCCTAAAAACTGTCCACACGGTGAAGCATGATGGTGGAACACTCACTACTTCAATAAGGGAAATGTAAAATATACCATAAATGTCCGGGTTGTTGGTCATTGTATTGTATCCCCCACAGGCACAGCCGTAAACTCCGTTTATTTGCCTACAAACTTCGGACAACGTGCAGTTCAAATTTTGACAGGGTGCTACAGAGGAAGACAAAAAAGAATGACAGTTACATCACTTTCATATTTAGTAATACAAAGACTTGTTCCACTTTATTCCACAGTATAACTATAATAAATTAGGGATGATTCATGATTGGGTATGAGCTATATAATTTTAATCTGCTTTACTAAGGGGCTATTTGCCAGTGGTGGACAGTATGGAAGTAAATATCATTTGTTGCTGTACTTGAGTAGCTTTTTCACGTATCTGTACTTTACTGAACCACAGTGCAACCTCAATACTCGAGGAGGTAACGTTCTATGACCCCTCGTGAGTAACAAAAAATCATGACGTTGTGACTCTCCTTTTGAAGGTTCCTTTTTCAGGGGGAATTGAACACGTACTGTACTGTAAACACAACAAATAGCAAATTACTCATCATAAATAGTTGATTTGCTACTTTAAATGAATAATACAATCATAAAATAGTCTTTCAAACATTTTTTATGTAATTCTTTGTGAGTTACTCTTAGTCCGGTTACTATCCAACTATCGAGGTCGTGAGTGTCAAATTACCACTGTATTTCCGTTTAAAGAGACTTTTATTTTGACTTCGCTACGTTTCGAATCAAGTCAAGTCAAGTCAAGAAGTCAAAATCGCTTTTTGCTCAGCTACATTTTGCGAAATCAGTCAGTAAAAACTGAACTGGTCGAACATTCAGCGAGCCACCAATCGGGGTTTCGATAGGCGCTTCAGTGCTAGCTACTCAGCCCAAACGCGCAGTTTAGCGTCAGTTCAACAGAAAGCAGAACATTTTGAGAGGATCTCAATGATCGTTTTATTAGATGTTAGTCAGTTTTTGACTCGTTGAAATCATTCTATTAATAGATCGGTGTGCTGAGAGAAACAATGGAGTGTTTTCACACAAACTGAGTTGATTAAGGAAGAGTCTTGTGACAAAAAAGCTAATAAAAACATAAGCATTAACATCATCGTACTTTGGAGTACATTTGAAAGCAAATACTTTCGTCTTTTTACTTTTAAAGTTTAAAGGGACACTTTGTCTTTTACTGGAGTCACATTTTTTCCCGAGTGGATCTACTTTAACTCACCTACACGGTTTTGTGTACCTCATCCACCACTGCTTCACCTAGCATGGTACGGTATACGCAGGATTATTACTTTAGAATCTAAAATCAATAGTCTCACTCAGTATGGTATCATACCTCTATGTTACAATTGATACAGTTTTTTTCCATGCGAGTTGTCTGTTTCTATAAGAAGTGCTAATGGTTTTAAAAAGAAACTCGTGAAAAAACTAATAAAAAATTGTTTACATGCAGCCGGAGCCCCGACTTCAAAAACCCAGCGACCAGGAATGTGGACATTAGAAGATGAAGAGAGGTTAAAGGTGTCGGCTTCTGGAATGAAATAGGAGTTGCCATTCGCTGCCTTGTAGCCAGCCTTTACGAAGAGACCGAACAACATGCTGACTACAATTTCTTTAGTATTTCCAAACGATTTGCAATGTTTCAACATTACGGGGAATAAACAAGGTACAGAAGAACTCTCACCTGCCAGTACTGATCAGTAAAATCAATGCCTCCGTAGTTCAGAATGATGTAAGAGGTATCTACGCCGTCAGAAACCAAGACTGCTTGGAATGTTGCATTCTTATGAAGCGAAAAAAAATATAATAAATTAATAAAATTATATATAATGAATTTAATTCTACATATAAGGAATATTTTCTCACCCCTGCATTGGTAAGAAATGACATCATTTCCCAATTGACTATAAAGAGCCAAGAAGCATAAAAAGAATCCTCTGGGAACATAGTATTAATGTCCTGCGTCACACGAGACAGAAGAAGACCATCGGTAATTTCTTCGTAGATGACTTTTCCTCCGTAGTCAGTTTCGAAGTGGGTCCAAAGTGGAGCGATGATGTCAGTGTTATTCGAATCAGGGTTATAACGTGGCTCGGAGAAACTTAGTACACCGTTCTTATTCACCTTAAATAGAAACGAGTAGAAACTCATGGTGTAACTCATGGTAGATCCTCGTGTATGTATGTATGTACACAGGATTTATTTTCACGTCAGGCTTACATATATTGTGTTCTGGAAGGATCCAAAGTACTGGAATGGCTGCTGAAGTGTTATCTGAGAAGAACTTTCTATATGATCAAAATGGTCAACTGGTATCCCATGCCCGACTGGATAGAAGTTTTCAGGAACTCGATGACCTGTACAATAAATGAGTATCATATCGAGATGCTGTAAATGGACCACTTGTCAGTGAAAAAAAATAAAAAAATAAAAACAATTACCTTTTTGTGGAGCGGAAACTAGAAAAGCCCACAATCCCGGGACATTGACGTTACTAGTCGAAGACAGCTGAGAAGAATCACTTACTGGAATGGTGTCAAAATCACTGTTTTCCACATCAATACCTGCCTAGAGAAAAAAGACCGTTTTACTTAAACCCATTTAACACTCCAGAAGAAATTTGTGATGTTTCTAGACATTTTTGGCTTGTTGATGTTGTCTAAGAACTTTTACCAGCCATGAAGAGGATGGAATAGAAGGAATGGTTGCATAGTTCATCAGGACATAAGACTGGCCTCCACCATTCGAGACCAAGATGACTTGAAGGGTCGCAACCTGACGAAAAATTGTTTTTTCATTGATACATTTTTTAACTATGTATGGAACTGGTTTGTAGTCCACCAATGTATTTAAGTAGCCAAATTTCAATTTCAATCAGCTTTAATACATGTAGCTAAATCATTAGCATCGGCTCTTACCTCCAAAGTCCATTCAAGGGGGACATTTTCCCAAGTGGAGACAAAAACCCAGGAAGCAGAAAAGTCAATATCAGGAAAGATCATATTTATCGCATCTGTAACTTCTTGTAGAAGAGAGCCGTTTGTGGTCTGCTCGTAGGTCCATCGTCCTCCTTGGTCAACGTCGATATCGGTCCACAATGGCGCGATAATATCTTGGCCAAGTTGTGGGTTGGGTATTTCGTCGTCGATATTTGGAATGGAAAAAGCCACATAACCGTCCATACTTAGCTAAAGGTGGAAAGAGAAAGATATGAATAACTTCCTTCCCAACAGAGAACACAGGATATATCACATCTTAGGTAGCGTTTTTATTTAATTTTATTTACATAGAGCTGAGAGTATGTTTTTCCAGCGTACACGAACGGTTGCTGCAGCTGAATTGTTTCGTATTCTCCATCATAGAGAAACAGTTGTACTGCTTCAGGACCAATTTGAAAAAGAGGCGACTCTGGAACGGGAAATACATTTGTTATCATCAATACGATGCACGCTATAACCCGCATTCTTTTCCTATTCTTCCATAACAGAAATGTTTCATTATTACATCTTTCATTTACTACATAGACCATGTTAGTTCACACTGTTATACAGTTCAACCTTACCTGGTGTTGATGTTGTTGGTGCTGATGTTGTTGGTGCTGGGGTTTCATCTACATGTAAAAGAGAAGGTGGGGAGTTTAGCGACAATAAATACTTCATATTAATATTAATTCACCTTTTTTTTTTAAAGCTCTTTGTTTTATGTTATGGCAAATTCAAAGTCTTTTCATCACACATCAATTGTAGTTTGACTTTTGGAGGCTTGTACAGATTGTTGCTTTTGTTGACCATGGCCATGGATTAGTTTCTATCAATAGTCATTTTTATAAAAAAAAAAAAAACTTAAATAAAATACAAATTTGATGTTACTATCATATGTAATTTGTTTAGAAATTATTTGGCTTATACTATTTGGATCAGTTAAACGCTTTCCTAATAAGTTTATTTTTATATTCTTGCTAAGTGACATTTGCATAAAACATGCAAATATGCAAATAATGTTGGACACAGTCGACTAAATATGTATAGTTGAATATGTATAGAATATGTATAGTTGAACATGTTGAAAAAACGTATACGATGTGGAAATAACCTCTCACAATGCAAATGCTTCATTATTAAATCTTTTATTTACTACAAACACAATGTTAGTTCACACGGTTATAAAGTTCAACTTTACCTGGTACTGATGTTGTTGGTGCTGATGTTGTTGGTGCTGATGTTGTTGGTGCTGATGTTGTTGGTGCTGATGTTGTTGGTGCTGGGTTTTCATCTACATATAAAAGAGAATCTGGGGAGTTTAGGAGACAATAAATACTTCATATTAATATTAAATCACTTTTTTTTTAAAAGCTCTTTGTGTTATGTTATGGCAAATACAAAATCTTTTCATCACACATCAATTGTAGTTTGACTGTTGGAGTCAAACTACAATTTGGGCCATGGTTTAGTTTCTATCAATGGTCATTTTATACAAACAAATTAAAAATAAATACAAATTTGATGTAACTAAAAGTAATTTGTTTAGAAAGAATTTTAATTATACTACTTAGATCAGTTAAACGACATTCCTAATAGGTTTTTTCTCATATTCCTGTACTGATGCTAAGTGACATTTACATAAAACATGCAAATATGCAAATAATGTAGGACACAGTTAACTTAATATGTATAGTTGAATATGTATAGTATAGAACAGGGGTCATCAACATGGTGCCCACGAGCACCAGTTTGGTGGCAAGGACCACATGAGTCACCCGCCGGTCTTTTCTAAAAATAGCGCCACTTACCAGTGAGCTGCACCAAATTAATTTTATTTTTTTGCTATTCTTTTTTTAAATCACACTTGCATTGGTGTAAATTTAAAAATGACAAAATATAGATGACTAGATATAAATGAATATCATTAATTATTAATAATAACATAGAATTAAAGGTAAATTGAGCAAATTTGTTATTTCAGAAGTGTGTCTCAAACTGGTAGCCCTTCACATATATTCGGAGATGGACGTTTCACTTACTTTTATTTACTACAAACTCCACAACAGTTCAGACGGTTGTAAAGTTCAGCTTTACCTGGTACTGATGTTGTTGGTGCTGGGGTTTCATCTACATTTAAAAGAGAAGGTGGAGAGTTTAGCAGACAATAAATACTTTAGATTCTCATATTCTTGACCTACCAATGATCTTGTACCGATGGTAAATGACATTTGCATAAAACATGCACATATGCAAATAATGTAGGACACAGTCAACTTAATATTTATAGCTGGATATGTTAAAGGGCCGTATAACAGGTGGAAATAACACCTACACAATTCAAAAGCTGTACCTGGTTTTGGTGTTGGCAGTCCTGTTGCTATGTTGCCTGATATGAGAAAGAAAGAAGCAGAAAGTGAAAAACACCCATGTTTACTCACTGATCATTCCATTATAGATTGCGTATCTGTGCTTTACTGAAATATTTCCATTTCATGCAGCAAGCCACCGGTCAGGGTCGTTTTTGATCGATTATTTGTGCGATTTTTGCAATTTTGCACGGAATCAAAAAAAGAGTCACATTCGAGTCTTTTTACATAAACTAAGTTGATTAAGTAAAGAATCTTGTGCTAAAAAAATGATAATAGGAACATTTGAAGGCAAATTTTTATGTATTTTTACTTAAGTTCACCACTGCTGTGTACAATAATGACTTATATTCATGCTAGCTGGGGTCACCCAGAAACTTATGAGGTTGTTTTTCTAAAGATTTCTTTGTAATGTCATCTCAGGGAGCATGGTTAAGGCCCCCGGATTAATTTCTTAGCTTTAAGTAATGATAACTAACCAACTTTCCAAAAACCATGACTATTAGCAGGTAAAGTAAAACGTTTTGTTGACCAAAATAACCTACAATGAATGCAAGACATAATTGGTTCAAGTGGCCAGGAAAGAAAAAGTAACTCATAAAAATCCAGTCAAATTTCCTAGAAGAAATATCTGAGACTATCATGGGCATAATGTTACCCAAACTGGACAGATGAAGTCTAGGAGGTGTAGCTGATTTTAAATTTAACGTAATCTTTCGATTAAATTATCATTTCTATAATAACAGCTTATTTCCAGATACTTGAACCCTTCAAAAACTAAAGATTAAACAATATTAGAAAATATATATACTGTATATGAAAGTGTGTTCAATGTCAATATTATTAGTTTCATCTAGAGGTTAATATACAAATACTTACTCATGAAGAGCAAAGCAACCAAACCCAGCACAAGCTGACACCCCATGATGGACAGATAATCTGAGACTGAAGGGAAAAAAAACATACAAAAAAAAAAAAATTACATATATATTTAATTCGGAATCATAAAGCTGAAAATATACACAAGCAAAATTAAATTGTATATACATTTTTTCTCAAAAAAATTGCATATTATTGCATATGCATATTATGTTTTGTTTTGTTAATATAGTTATAATATAGGAGAAAAAAAATTTCAAGTTTTTACCAGGCTGTAGACCTTTTCAGTTGTGTCTGAAGAAAACCAGTGCAGTTGTCTAAATGGTGTTGGAGTGCCTTTTACCAAGAACAAAAAACTTTAAGATGCTGTCAAACAAGTCATGAGCTATGGAAAATCCTATTGTGCTTCGCTGAAGAATATTTTAACTTTGACTCAAGGAAGTGACTTTTGAGGTTGGTTTGTTAGTTATAAACAAAACTCTTTATTTCACTTGAAATTAAGCATAAACCAATTGCTTATCGCTTACTAAGAATACATTTTCCAACAAATAAAAGATATTCACACTTTAATCTGTTAATATTTTTTTTCGTTTCAGCAAACTACATAAAGATTACAAATAACCGAACCTGATTTCTGGTCAATAAAAAATATATAA
Organism: Silurus asotus; assembly: GCA_024362625.1. NCBI lineage: Eukaryota > Metazoa > Chordata > Actinopteri > Siluriformes > Siluridae > Silurus > Silurus asotus. The sequence continues at coordinate 1,465,876 of MU551664.1, forward strand.
TTATAAATATAATTATAAAAACATTTTAATTGTAAATCATGTACTATGTTCGCAGGGTAAATATTTACAGGAATTTCAAAATTCACGACACAAGTAATACCAAAGTTGCGACTCAAGACAAACTACATTTATTCCCATTTAAACAAAGAAAATAATTTAAATTAAATTCTGATTAAAGCAATCAAAATGTGACTGAAAAGTGGAATTTTAGCTTTTTAATTTAGATTTTTTCAAAGTCAAACTACCATTTAAATATACTTTTAGAAATCCTTATCATCTCCTGTCATGGGCTACCAAGGAGTTGCCAGTAGATCGAGGTCTCTTGAAGAAGCGACTAAATACAACTTCAACACAAAGTAAAACATTCTTTCAGCTTCTCCCATTAGGGGTCGCCACAGCGGATTATCCACATTTTTGATTTGGCACATGTTGGTGGCACATGTTTTTACGCTGGATGCCCTTCCTAACGCAACCCTCCCCATTTATCCGGGCTTGGGACCGGCACTAAGAGTGCACTGGCTTGTGCTTGGCTGGGGTTGGTTCCCTGACCGGGGATCGAACCCGGGCTGCAGCAGTGAGAGCACCCCATCCTAACCACTAGACCACCAGGGGACGTTATTTCAACACAAAGTAAGAATCAAAAATATATATTTGAATTATTTATTTTGATCATTTCACAAAATGCAGAGGAAACAAAACTGAAAGCAATCTTTGGTGTGACCACCCTTTGGCTTTCGATTCTTACTCTTTGTACACTGGCAGAAAGTCAGGGATTTTGTAGCATCCAAATCAGGTACATGATTATCCAATTAACTCTTATATGTATGTTGAACCAGAGTCATTATCTAAAACAGTAACAGCTTTTTAAAAGGCTTCAAACTGGGTGATGAACAGACAAACTCTGGTACTAAGGTCAGGCTGTGGAAGTTTCATGTTACAGGTCATACAGCATGGCAGGACTTGGCACAGCAACAAGAGTCAAGGTAGTAATACTGCATAAGCAAGATTTCCTTCCAGGCAAAGACTTTGTTTGAAGATGTGCAAGCACACAGAGTCCTAGAAGTGATGCTTTGGTCCCCACAGAGCCCAGAATTATCTCAGATCTCAGCATCATCGAGTCTGTCTGGGATTACATGAAGGACTTGAGACATTTTCTAAGTCGCCCAAGATGTTTGGAATGAGCTACCTGCCGAGTTTTTTTAAAAACTTTTTGCGAAAAAGTAGAAGAGGTCATTCAGTTTTGCAGGCAATAGGAGTTTGTCAGGTTCGAGAGTGGGTCTCAAACCCTGGTCGCAAGAGCGAGTTGCAGACACTAGCAGTCTGCCATGTGGAGGCGTTAGAACCCAACTGCAAAGACACACTAGAAATGTGCAATGGCATGATTTCTTTTAATGTAAATAATAAGTCCAATAAACAAGCTCGAGAGAAGAGAACCAAAAATAGAACACAGGCAGAGTGGGCTGTCAATACTAAATAATAAAACAACTAAATTTTTAAGTAAAGTCAAAACATTACAAAGAAACTCGGGAATACAGAAGAAGCCAGGAGACTCAGAAAGACAGAAGAAGCCAGTGGCCAAAAAAAAAAAACCAAGAAATGTCCAGACCCTGACAGGAGTTCACACCAAATATCGATATGAGTTGAATTTCTTTTCTGTATATTTCCTTTTTGTTATTTAAAAGAATTTCAACACTCACACAGAATTTTACAAAGCATCACACCTACCTAAAACCTTTTTCCCAGAAATATATCTATCTATCTATCTATCTATCTATCTATCTATCTATCTATCTATCTATCTATCTATCTATCTATCTATATTCATACATACATACATACATACATACATACATTCATACATACATACTCAACTTGAACACTGAGACTGTGTCTGAGTCCCGAACACTGGTTGGAAGGCTGTTCCATAACTGTGGGGCTTTATAAGAGAAAGATCTTGTACCTTAGAATAAGGAAAGCTAGCTCAAACAAGTGTATTATGTGGTTTTCAACATACATATTAAAAAACTACATTCCATAAACAATGGTTTGTATTGTCATTGGACTTATTTTTGGCATTGACTTTTTGAAAGCATGTCTAAAATGTCCATCTTAATCTCTTAAAAAGAGACTGGTTGGAATTTAGTTATTGCAAGCTGGTTTAACAAGATACTTATTCTGAACAACAACAAAAACTTTGTAGATATGTATATGTCAATGTAATGCCTTAAAAAAATACATTATTGAAATAAATTAAAAAAAATGAACAAACAAGCAAGCAAAAAGACAATCCAAGAGTACAAGACCAGCCAAGGGTATATTACATTAAGCTGTATTACATGCATACTAAAGAAAGTTATGCACACATGATAGGATGTCTTTTGACAAACTGACTTATGAAGTTCAGTGCTCCCCTTTGACTGTGTGCAGCCTTGTGCTGTCATCTGTTGTCTGGAACTAGTCCCTGGTGGACATCCACACTCTCACCGACACAATAGGGAGGTGGGTGGAGGTACTTGCACATCTTCCACCAAACACATCGGAAGTGATTGACCAGGGCTAGCACAGATGGGACAGAAGCCTTTAGGAGCTCCAGGCTGAAGAATAATAGCAGAATCCGTAAGTGGCTTGGAACGGTGTAAGGCCTATGTCGACTGATGCAAGTGAGTTGAAAGCATACTCAACCCATATTAACTTGGAGGACCAGGTCATGAAGTCCAGCTACCAGCTCTTAATTGACTTTCTTAATCTGGCCGTTGGTCTGCGGATAAACAGTGGATAAGCTGATTTGGATTTCCCCAGCAGCTGACAGAAGAGTTGGCAGTGAACTAGGGCCCCTGGTCAAGGACAATGTTCCAGGGAAAATCGTAAAGGTAGAAGATGTTCTGGCACATGAACCGGGAAATTATCCTGGCAGAAGGTAATTTTGAAAGGGAAATAAATTGCCATCTTGGATCTTGAAACAACAGTTAGAAGATCAGCTAGAAGATGGTGGTGTGTCTGGCCGAGGGAGTTTCAAGGCAACCAAGGGTGCCTGGGCATAAGGAGTAAATGAAGTAGATCCACCAGGGTTGGGATGAGGAAAGAACATTAGGCTTCCTATTCTTGGATCCTGAATGGTAAGACAAAACCAAGATCAGAGGGAGGCCTTTTATTTGTCCAGGAAAGAACATTGGGCTTCCTATTCTTGGATCCTGGGAGTAAGACAGGATGAAATTGAAGCACCTGAAGAAGATTCCCCAAGTAGCCTGAGCTGAGATGGTGGGAAAAAAGGGACACTGGTGAAGCTAATTGTCCCTGGTGCCTTTTTGGGAAAAGAGGCCCCCACTCCTACATTAGAAGCATTTACTTCCGGATTTCTGGAGGGCTTTTCCAGTCTCTAGTTTCCAGGAAAAGATCCAGTGAGTGGAGGTGAGCCAAAGTACAGCCTAAAATTAACCTCTGATAAATGTTTGGGCATGGCCAATCCCTAATCACCATGATCCTGCCAGGTTCCATCTGTAGCAGGCTCTAGATTACAGACTGAATCTAGTCAGTGTGTTTCTCCAAGGCACAGGAGAAGATCAGGATATCAAGGTAGATTCAAATAAATGGTTCAGCATGTTTTGTTGCACGTCGTTAATGAATGTCTGGAACACTGTTGGTGGGGCCAAACGAGATGAGCAGGTATGTAGTGGCCCAAGGGTGTGTTGAACACCATCTTTCATTTGTCCCCTTGCTGAATGCATATGTAGTGATGTGGTGACATGTTTAAAACGTCAGTCTCATTAAATATGCTGCTTACCCTCAGTTCATGGTGCCGGTTTTTCTACGACTGCCTCTAGAAAGTTACCGTATGGGTTCCGTATTCGCTGTCGTATTATATTGTCAAAGTACTGCCGAGTACTGGCAGAGTACTTAATATACTTTTATATTTAAATGATGTTTGTAATCTAGCATACCAGTGTAGAGTTATACATTACTAGGGACTTAAAGCACTTTTGTACGTCACTCTGGACAAGGGCGACAAGCCAGTAAACAAGGGCCAAATTTGAACATATATTTACAATATACAATATATATTACAAGAACAGTAAAAATGTACCTAAGTACATAAGATGATGAAACAAGGTGATGATGATATCACAAATACAAAACACAGAATTACACAACAGAATTGAGCTTTGACTTTTATACTGTCACTTCATTGTGAAATCATCAGGGGGAGGTGGGCCTGTCTTCACCTCTTTGGAATGCAGGAAGATATACAATGGGTCCCGGAATGGCACCTCCACAGACTAAACATACAAACATAAGACATCATAGAATTAAATTACGATGGAAAATCAGGATTTTTAATCGTCCTGTGCCATGTGGCGCAGTGGGTGGCAAGGGCCTGATGGCTTACTTGCTGTTTAGCGGTTTTGTCACAGGGTCAGGTTGCTGGCCCAATGCCCACCCTTCTTATTTCTCAGCCGGGTTTGGAACCGTCCATGGTGGAGTCCCCATTCCCTCAACTGAGAACCCATTGGGGGTTAAGGGCTCTGCTCAAGGGCCCAATACAATACAACCTTTAAATATATTGCAGGTTTTAAGAACTTTAATTTATTGTTAAATTACATGAATTAGAATCATCTAAATGAATCAGAAAAATCACAAGTCAGGTCCATACTTATTTAGACAACACACCACAACAGACTTGAAATGAATCAGTAAAGATGCAGAGATTTTCAAAGGGTTTAACAAGTAGAGTACCTGTATTTTTTCATGCGCAGAAATATTTGGACTCTTTAACGATAGGAACTTACTTGTGTTTTTTTTTTTTTTTTTTTCAATTCATTTAATAAAAATCCTTAAATTAAATATGCAGCAATATCAAATGGCCCTGTTGGATGATCGAGTTTTCTTGTCAATATCCTATCAACATTTAGTTCAAGTTGAAAAAACACTTTTGAAGACAATCATATCATTACAAAAGTCTACAATTTATTAAGAATTTAGTCCTGGCTAGTTTTTCCCATTTTTTTAAATGCTTTCTGTATTAAATTCCTGGCAAAAGAAAAAAACTAATGGAAAAATGAAATTCAGTATTCGGTCTAGATCCAGACTTCAGGCAATCATTAGATTGAGATTAAATATTACATTTTAATTATATTAGTCTATGTGATTACTTCTGAGCCTGTTAAAATAAAATGTAAATCTTTTAAAGTAAGATTTTTTTTTTTTTTGATTGATGTCAAGAATTGAACATAGAAAAAATTTAAAGGTTTATTTTGTCAACTGTGAACAATTCAGAGTCCCATGGTAATTTCAGTGAAGTCGTAAAAATCTACAGAGCTGCGTCTTCTGGAAAAGGCGCCATCGCATTGCTAAAGGGTGGAAACAAGAGGCAATGGAAATTAAATAAATCACAAAGATGAAAAACACAATTGCATTGATGTCAATTACAATTTTTCTTTTTTTTTTTTTTTTTACTTACCATTGCGCAATTGCCTGAATCCAGCTTACAGAGATGGACCTGGCAGTGTAGGTAGATGTTGGTAGGGAAGCTGGTGAATGTGAACATCCTGATGGAGAAGCGACTGGATGACGAGACGCCGTTCTGCAACATCGTCACTGTTCCGTCAGTAGGGTGTGGACATCTGGGGATAGAAAGGAAGTAAGATAATGCAGTCCATTGTAGAAACCAGAGGGTTTGGACGGGTTTGGGTTCTAATCTTTTTCTTACTCGTTAACGATCAGGTCCCAGCGGACGGAATGGTCAATCTGGTTCACAGGTGTTGCCCAGCAGTTGCCAAGCACGAGGGCGATTTGATTGCTGTCTACCTGTTCCACATCTACAGCTATATAGAGCTGCTGGTTCACTTCTAGGGTCACGTTGCCTGAATACGGAATGTAGAAACTAGGATCGGGATATGGAATCATGCTGATCACATATGAACCCCCTGTAGATAGCTTCTTGCGGACTAGACTGTAGAGGGAATAAAAAAAGTATAAAAATAAAACAAAGTAAGAACAAATCCGAATCGATTCTTGTAAAATTATAGTAAAGTAACTATAAATATCAATAAATACTCTATAGTCAGACTGAATTTCCTCGTTAAGTCTAATGTACTTAAACTCCCAGCAACACCCAACACACACTCTCTGCATTCGGTTATGCAGCTTAAAATCAAACACACTTTTTTCCAATCACACCAACCCTTACATCTGAAACTATTAGTACTTTGCAAATCAGGATGAAATGTGCCTGATTTACAGAACTGATCAACTGAGTAGTTGATCGCTTTTTCAGATGGCAACGAAGAGACAAACCTTATAATCATACCATTACAGCAGGTACAGAAGTGTTGGTAAAATACAGCTTTTAAGGTTTAATCCCAGCGTTTTTTCCCCTCTGTTGCCGCTAGTGGCCGCTAGTGAGCTACTTCCTCATTTTTTTTCCTGCATCTTTGTCTTTTTAGCCAGCCCATTTCCTTTGATTTTTGTTTGTTTTTTTTTGTCTTTTTTTGTTTGCCTAGCCTTGTCTTTCTCGGTTTCGCTTCCAGTTTGTAAGGGTTATTTCATGTTTTTTTGTTTTTTTCCTGTTTTGCCAATGCCATTGTTAATATTTCTGTTGACATTTTGTTTTCGGGTCTTCATGAGTCCATCATCTCTCCTATGGCTCTTCGATAAGCAAGTTAGTCTTTCACCATGATGATCCCGGTTTGAGCCCCGGCCTGATAGTTTAAACCATGTTTGATGCCGTGTTTTTTCTCGAGAAACCCGCCCATACCTTCTATAACGTGCATATCCTCAATTCTCGCAATGTTAATTGTCTCCAAAGTTTCTAGGAAATTTCCTGGAGTTGTTTGGGCCAAAGTGCTAGTAAAAAAGTCAGAACTTACAGCAAAAAAAAATAAACCTCAGTATGTAGATTGCCACTGTGCACCACAAAATATCCCATTCCTCCTTGATGCCGAGGAGACCCGTTGCTGGAGTTTATTTTCATTTCACAATGTAACAAATGATTTGAAATAGTGAAAGATCTGGTCTGGAGGCAAGCCAGATGTGAAAAGAAGCCATATGTGCCATATGTAAATGCATACGTGTTTACAGATAATGATTTCTGGAGGTGTTTCCATACAATAATTTTAATTACAGAATAAATTTTTTTAAACACAGCGCCACCTGAGGGCCCAAACATCACGATCATCCGATATTTATTTTCGTCTATTGCACATAGAGATTTTCCAATATTTTAAGAAATGTTATTAGAAATTTTATATTAGATTAGATATATTAATTATATTAGAAATATTATTAGATTTATATTACTTAAATTACGATATAAAACTTTTGATACTGTTGAGTTTAGATACTTCCTCTTTGCAATTTAATGTGGAGAAACATTATTTTGAAATTGAAACTCCTTGGTCCCAACTTTTTATTCCCGATTTCAAAATGATTGTGAAAATACTATTGCGAATATAATTTGGGTTTATTAAAAATCCTAACAATTAAAAAATTGCTATTGGATTGAAAATGGTCATAATATGAAAAATAATAATAATATAAAATAATAATAATAATATATAATTATTAAAATATTTAAATAATAATTTAATTATTTTAATTTTAATTTTATTAAGATAATAAAATAATGTTACATAAACAAACATCTATGAAACCAAAAAGATATGTTAAAGGGTTTTAGTTTGGGAGCATACAATAAATATCAAAAGAGGTCTAATGACTTTAGAAGGTTAAGGGAAAAAAAATAAAAAAAATAATAATATAATCTAATTATCTGATAGATTTCTACCTTGTTGAGGTTTGGATGGACGTGGGCACTGAGATGCCCTGGATGAGTGGATACGCACAGGAAAAGGCAATATTTAGCCCACCGACATGACTGTTCACACCCCTTCCGTCAGTTGTTCGAACGTTGTTCCTGAAGATGATGTGCGTGCCATTATTCTTAAGAAACACAAATTGCATTAAAGAAATTGGGGAAATTATGGAAATCATAGATCCTTTTTTATACATTTACTTTTCGATTTGGAAGGAAACTGTGTAAAAAATATTTCCCTGAGCTAGTTCATGTCTAGCCAAAAAACTAATGGCCTAAATCCAACCAATAGTCCAGCTGCAGTGCTTTCATTTGTGGCCACATGAGATGCTCATTATGCTCAAACCCCAGGAGTACATCACGATGAGACAGAAGCTTAATTACTCTAGACATTGCTATTGGCACCCTGAGGGTGCCCTCAGAGGGTTCGCTAAAACTGGCTGGTGTCACATAACAAAGCAATCTACCTCGTTCTTGAGGCCTATGGCAATGCTTGAGCAGTTTTTTTTTGTGAGGCTTCAAAGCTATGCATTTCCAGGACCTCCACTGGGTGGAAGACTGTTGTGGATCCCTTATGTGCTTCATGCCATCATTGATTAAGTCTAAATGTACTGCATACTAGTAAGCAATCAAGAAACTACATATCAGTTTCTGGTGAACTTAAGTTGTAAGCATGTCAAGTGCCGGTTTGTGAATAGAGGTTGGTAAGGAGCACACACATGATGGTGGTTTTTGACAGTTTGATAGAAGTTTTGGTGCCTGGGGGATTTCCTAAGACCACATAAAGCACTGTTTAAGAAATGTAGCTAATTCACTGACAAATAAAAAGTGACCCATGTTGGATTTGGGATGGACCTCTTGCATTTGGGAAGTGAATGGACACACTAGAAGTGTCTGTCTGTTCAACCAACTCCTGCATATACAAAAGATGCTGTGTATAGAAGGTTCAAACACAAAATGTATGATGCAGACTTTCTCAAGAACCATAATGTAAAATGCAATGGAAGGATGCACCAGGATTTGCCGAATTCGCCCTTTGACTGCTGACTACCTCGGCGTCACTTGCGCAAATTGTTGGTGCTTGAGCCATTCTGTGAACTCGCCAATTCATAACATGTTCTTTGGTTAAAAAAAAAAAAAGGGCTGAACAAAAAGTGCTCTACTAATAAAAAATCAATTGGAATGAAATATACACGGAGGACAGAGTTTTTCATGTGGTACCTATTACTAAGTTTCATTATTAACATGCTATAGGTAACTGAGAACACTTTCCAAGGCATGTCAAAATACCTTAAGATGTGAATCTTAAGATGTGTCAGAGTTAAACGCCTGTTGATGCATTTCAACAGGTCCCGTAAGCCTCCATTGTAATTGGAGAGAGATTTGGTAAGACGTATCTAACTGCTAGAATGTAATGTAATTCAGTACAGACTAGGCCAAAGGGCAAAATATCACACTCTGAATCACTCAGGAGAATTTGCATAGAAGAGCAGTCGCAACGGTATAACGGGTGTTACTCGGCTATAGGAATTTAAACTTAGAGATAATGAACTCGTGGGTAATCGATACTAAACAGTGGTCACGGTGCTAAAGACTACCTGGTCAGTTCCGTTCTGTGTGGATTTTTGAAAAGTCATTAAAGCTTCTAAATTTGACACACATCTGACACCTCACAGTGAAACTGCTTAATTTGTTAGGTGTGACACAGTTTCATTGAACACTGGATTTAACTGTGATATTGTCTAAGGAGACAAAGGCCTTTTTAACTCCATTTGGCATACACCAGTTTGACACACCTTCGTTCAGGTTGTTCGGCACTCCAGCAATATTTCACTATCTAATGGACCGAATCCTTTGCACCATATTGTATATACTGCAGACTATGTAGACAAGATAATAATTCTTACAGTAACAATACAGTTACAATAAAACACCCGAGAGTGGTCTAGAGAACCATGATTTGTGTGGGGCTCCCAGAAAACCCAAAAAGTGTGCAATTGGTCAGGTGAAAGAACGTTAGCTGGGCCTCCACTTGGATCATTGGCGGGTGTGCCCCGAAAAATACTTGTGGTATTATTAGAAATCAGTGGAAATTTACATGACTAGAGAAATATTTATACTCCTCAAACTTATTCAACATACTTTTGCGAAACATTTTTACATTTGCCAAAATTTCACCAAGCTGGTAAATGCGACAAAATGACAAATCGAAACTACAGTAAGCAAATCACTCATGGAATATGGCAAATCTTGGAATAAGTAATAGATCCATGTATGTCAAGTAAATATAACAATGGGCTGTTTAATTTACCGTTAGAGTTGTGCCACACATTTTGGCATTGATGTCAAATTCGAACACCAGCCTGTCGTTCTCGACCTGCCCTTTGCAATTCGGGTCGTTGAGGTGGAGAACATCTGCAGAATATCCGGCTTCAAAGAGCTGACAGCGAGACAAGGACATTGATCCAGTACTGCCTGAACATGTTTTAGAGGCACCTAAAAATGTAGCCATTAAAAATCAGACAACTTACCTACTATATTTATATATTTTTACAATCACATACATTAAAGACTAAAAATCTTTACTTTACTTTAAAAAGAGTGTATATACAGTGACACTTTAGGCTTTTAAGAATGTGTATGTTGTTTGAACTACTTATTCCACATTTAGTTCCCAGTTTCTCTTATAACCACCTAATAACTTTTTTGGGAAGATGTTCCGATAGATTTTAAAGTGTGGTTGTGAAGATTTTTGCTTAGTCAGACACAAGGACGGTGGCAAAGTTGGGTACTGTGGGGTGAGGAGACATTTCAACAGTTTACATTCCAACTCATCCCAAAGACATTCGATAGGGTTCAGGTCAGATCTCTATAGTGGGCCACTCAAGATCTTGTACTTTAACCCATAAACATCTTAATAGAGCTGGCTGTGAGAGCTGGACCCAGCAACTATCTTGAACCATTCTCTAAATGTTTTAACCGTTCCTCATTTTTTGTCCACACAGAAAAGCATGGTGGAGGTTGCACCACTAATACACGAAGGAAAATTAAAACATACCATGAACGTCTGAGCTTGCGTCAGTTCTATTGTATTTCTCTTTGCAGCCACAGCCATAAACTCCATTTATGTGTTTGCAAACTTCAGTCCATGTGCATTTAAAAATTTGACAGGGCGCTACAGAGAAAGACACACAGAATGGCAATCGTTAATCTACAGTTAGATTACTAAACTCCCCAATAAAATCCCAAACTAATCAACCAGGCTTGTTTGACTATATTTAATAGAAAAACTGCACAACTATGGTTCTGCTACATGGTTTTAATTAAAATTGATTATAAGCTAATTATTATCGATTGGTAACCAAAAATGGCTATAATTAGGAATACAGTATCATTCCATTGGATTCGGCTGTAACTATAAAGACTATGTTCAATGTATAAAAAGATAATCAGTCTAAACACATTCATATTAAACTCAAAGAACTATTTATGAAAAATATTTACATGTGGCGGGAGAGCCGATTTTGAAAGCCCAGCGACCGGGAATGTGGACATTAGAAGTCGAAGAGAGTTTAACGCTGTCTGTTTCTGGAATGAAATTGTAGCTGTTGTGCACTGCCTTATAGCCAGCCTTTAAAGAAAGACCAAACAACAACTTACAACTAAACCAGTACATCTATTTCATATTTACATCATTAAACTACTTGCAATATGTTAACATGAGGTGGGAGGTAGAAGTATAGAAGAATAGACGTCTCACCATCCAATTCTGATTAGTAGAATTAATGTTTCCGTAATTCAGTATGACATAGGAGACGTCTGCACCATTGGAAATTAAGATTGCCTGGAATGTCGCAGCCTTAAAAAGCAAAACAAAAAAATTATTGATGATGTTGCACAAAGGGAATTTTGGCTGCATTGACAGTCAGGATGTCATGATTGTGTCTGCACATGCACGGGTTTGTAATTTCAAATAACACAGCAATGATGTGTGGTTGTCTAATGGAGCGGTATGGACTCCTCACAGTAGCAGGTCTAAGAGCCTCAAAAATCTTTGGCCGAAAGAAAAAAAACCATAAATAAATAAATCTAAAAGACATAAAATTAAACCCTTCAGCGCAACACACATTTATATATATATATATATATGGAAATGCTTGCATTAGAAAATATTACTGCATTAAATGAAAACAATTGAATTAAACAGGAATCCTTCCTCACCCCTGTATGGTTGACGAACGACATCATTTCCCAGGTGACTATAAAAACCCAAGTAGCATAAAAATGATTCCCTGGGAACATGGTATTAATGTCCTGCGTCGCACGGGTCAGAAGAGGACCATCGGTGACTTCCTGATAGACGACTTTTCCATCGTCAGTTACGAAGTCGGTCCAAAATGGAGCGATGATGTCGGTGTTATTTGCGTACATATCAGGACTTGCCTCGTAGAGTGGCTCTAAGAAACTGAGTACGCCGTTCTTATTCACCTAAAATGAATTGGAACGAGGCAAGAAACGGGTCAACACCGAAAACGAACAGATAAAAAAATTATAGTGAGGATATTGTAATGTTTTTTACACAAATATGTGCTGAAATTTGATTTCTTTACGAATCACGCTTACATATATTGTTTTAATGTATGATTCAAAGTACTGGAATGCCCTCTGAAGTGTTATCTGAGAGGATCTTCCATTATTAAGGTCAACTTTTGCACCATGCCAGAAGGGATAGAAGTTTGCAGGAACTGGATTGCCTGGACAATTAAAGCGACAAGAATGAGATAAATGTGGTTAGCTGCATTACGCAATTTAAACCTCTTTTAATACGTGACTTTTAGTGAATCTTTTATTGTTGATTCAAAAAAGTTACCTGCAGGTAAATTGGACACGTGAAAAGCCCAGCAACCTGGGATATTGCCGTTACTAGTCGAAGACAGCTGAGAGGAATCGTCTACTGCAATGGTGGTAAAATCACTGTTTTCTACGTCAAAGCCGGCCTTAAAAAAAAAAAGACACCATACATTTCAGTTACATACATTCCACACCCCTGGAGAAATACACTATACTGCCAAAAGTGTTGGGTCACCTGACCTTTCCGGCTATATTTGTTTTTTTTCCAAACTGTTACCACAAATCCGGAGGCACTTGATTGTACAGGACGTCTTTAAATTACATTATAATAAAACTTTGCATTCATTTCAACTTGGAAACCTGAACCTGTTCTAGCATGCCCCAAAGTGAGCTCCTTAAAAGATCTGGTTTACATGCTTTGCAGAGGAAGATCTTTTAGAGCTCTGATCTCATCCCTACTGAACACCTTTGGGATCAACTCACCTACATCAGTATTTGCCTTTCGTAACACCCTTGTGGCTGATGAACACAAATATCCATAAGCGCACTCCAGAATTTGGTGGAACTTCTTCGCAGAAGTGTGGAGAAAATTATAAGAGCAAATTGGGACTAAACATGGAATGCAATGCTCAAAAATCACACATGGTACTAATGACTAGGTGACCCAATACTTTTGGCAATATAGTGTATGTGAAGGAGGTTCTGCACATTTAAGGTCTTTATCTAAATGCTCTTACCAGCCAGAAAGGGGAGGGAATAGAAGGTATGGTACCATAGTTTAACAGGGCATAAGATTGACCTTCACTGTCTGAGACCAAGACAACTTGAAGGGATGCAACCTGACAGAGGAGGACACTGTTAGTTTTGAAAATCAATCTATTTAGGTATACAGTACTTCTATTTTCCATCAGCGTTAAAAAGGTTTCGCTTGAACGCTCCTCACCCCTGAAGTCCATTCAAGTGGTACGTTTTCCCAAGTGGAGACAAAGACCCAGGAAGCAGAAAAGTTAATATAGGGGAACATGATGTTAATTGCATTTGTAGCTTCTTTTAGAAGAAAGCCATTTTTGGCCTGCTCGTAAGTCCAGCTTCCTCCTTGGTCAACACGAAGATCGGTCCACAACGGAGCGATGATGTTTTTGCCAATTTGTGGGTTGGGTACGTCAATCCAACTTGATGTTTGATCAGCAATATTTGGAATAGCGAAAGATACGTAACCATCCATATTTAGCTGAGGGAGAAAGAGAAACAATGCCTAAATCAGTCATTATTTTTTTCGGAATATAATTTCGGAACATACGCAGGTAAAGAGGACAGGGGGGTATGGAGACAGATGATCCGCTGTGGCGCCCCCTAATGGGAGCAGCCAAAAAAAGAAGAAGCAGTTTCGGAACATACGATGATAATAACATTTTGTTGCATTTTCCTTTCGTTCCTATTGTAGAACGTGAACCTTAAAACAGCAGAACTGGATTTTCCAGTCTTTGCTACTATCTTCTTTTCAATTACATAATTACACTTTGGATCTTTTTAATTAACTTCAGGTAATTATTGTTTGTTTTTCTTTGGAATCTATATTACACGTTATCAAAACTATCAACAGGAATGACCTGCTGAACAACATTGCGTTTGAACAGGTGACAGACGCACACCCCCATGCTAATCAAACAGATTCTTAATGCAATACCGAGAAAACAGCTGATGCCGTCTGATTGGAAATGCAGCAGGGAAAAGCTGAAGTCGACCGCCACACAAAATCGCCCTCTCAATCAACCCACCAAACGCCCTCCGATTTTCCCTGACGGCCGACCATCAGCTAGTTGTGTACAGGAGTTCTTATTGTTCGCTTTTTTAATCTAGCCTTATGTTTATGATGCTTATGACGCTGCTTTTGGAAAGAGAAGGAGAATACCATTTAGAGAGAGAACGAATTCGATTTTATCAGGCAAACATATTGGGCAAAAAAAAAAATAGACATGAAATATCGCCCATAGGCTGCCCCTGTTTATTGGCCGAAGAAAAACTTATCGGTCGACCTTTCAAAAATACAATAATAATAATAACAATATTAATAATAAGGAACCCCTAAGTGGTTTCAAGAAGAACAATGAAACGTGGAGTCAAAAATATCTATCGGGTCCTTTTTTAATGAACTCTTCAAAATGGTTCCATCTATCGATATCGAGCCATTTTTTAGGTTTCATAAATAAAGACTTGATACAAATATTATATTATTTATTCTATATACTATTTTATAATATATATGTGATGCTATATTGAACCCTGTTTTTTAGGAGTGTAGAATCCTATGGCCCAAAAGAACAATGCTCGATACCAGCTCAGGGCGATCTTGACCCTAATTGAAAGTGAAAATATTGTGGCTAATACTTTATTAGTCCTAGACGTAGATATTGATTCCGTAAAGGCAATTATTGCATTACAGCAGCAGCAGGTTACACGATCGGTAAAAAACAAACAGGGTGTAGTAGGTATGATAAGGTATCCAAATATTACAATACTTTATAATGAATTTACCATTTATTATTATTTTATTATTTTTGTATTTTTTTATATATATATCTTGCAGACTGCCTGGTGGGGGCGGGAAATAGGGTTCGAGGCTGCAAAAGGGGGGTTTTATCTATTATCTATTATTGTTTTATTGTTATTTTAATTGTTCCTAGAATTTAGTGACCCAGCATCAATTTTTCCACGGCCTGGTACTGGTCCACAACCCGGTGGTTGATGACCTCTGACCTCTTCGAATAAAATCATTGTGTGTGGAAACAGGAGCAAAGTGTTGATTATTAAATTCGACTCACAAAGTGTAGGAAAAAAAAACCGCAATGTGCAACGTTACAAATTGGAAGATGTGAAGCTACAGTGTTTCTACTAGCGTGAGAATTCGACTCGACCGATTGTATCAATACTTACATAGAGATGAGAGTAAGTCGTTCCGGCGTACACGAATGGCTGCTGCAGCTGAATTGTTTCATATTCTCCATCGTTGAGAAAAAGCTGCACTGCTGCAGGACCAGCTCGAACAATAAAACACAATTATCGTAAATACGTAGCATGCTAAGGCTGGCGTTTGTTTCCTTTTCTTTTATTACTTCCACAATGAAATGGTTTACAAGCTAGCTTTTATTACTTTCATTTACTGCAAAGTCATTAAAGTTACCTGGTACAGATGTTGTTGGTGCCAGGTTTCCATCTGTTAATAATAATAAATCAAAGAGCAATTATCAGGCAATGAATACGACATATCAGTATTAATTAGCTTTTCTCACTTCAATTGCAAATCACTTGTCACCTCTTGCAGGCATGTAGTGACTGCTACTGTTGTCGTTTATGGGTGCGGTTTAGCTCCCATAGTTACAATAGTAGGAATGTAATAGAAAGATTAGATTAAATACACACTACAATAAACAATTAAATCAGTGTGAAAACGGTTTGCTTTAGCAAAACCACTGATTACCTGCTACTACGGATTAACAAAACTGAGTACACGAGCTATTTACGTTCACCAAACTTACTTTCCTTTTTATTTTTCTTTGCATGAGGAAATATTGGATCCCATACACCAAAAAAAACAAAAAACAAACCGATCTAATATCTCAAAAGAGAACAAAACGCTGTAATTATACCAGGTATATATTATAGTTAGATTATAGTTATATTGTATGTAACCACTTCTATCACGTCAACTTTGAGCACAAAATTCGCCTGCTGCTTAATAAATGTATCCCACCCACTAACAGGTGCCGTGATGAAGGGATTATCAGTGATATTGCATGGTGGTATTCACCTGTCCAGTTTGCAAGCCAGTATAAGCTTTTCTGGTAATTTTAAGGCAAATTGTCTCTAGTAGGTTTTAGCTATTGATTAAAAAGACAACAAAATAAAGACAAAAAAAAAAGAAAAAAGAAAGCTACTGATAACAAAATTCATAGCAATAAGAACGTCACTTCGTCCGCTCTTTATCGAAAGGTACAATATTCAGAGACTTACTCATAAAGAGCGAAGCAACAAGACATGGCAGAAGTGGAAGGAGCATAAGGGACGGAAAACCTGACACGAAAAAAAAAAAAAAAGACATTAACACATTTAATTCCTAAAGAAAATATACACAACAAAACAAAAAACCCCCCCCAAAAAAAAATTATTTGAGCAAGTGTATATTATTGTGCGTATATACGTATATAAACATATATAAACAGGAATGAAGCGGTTATACAGTTTTAATTTATACTGTAAGATTTTATTTTAGTAGCCATAAGTTTTATTCCTAAAACAGTAATGACTTTTTTTCTTTTTTTAAAAATATATATTTTAAATAAAATGGTATAAGATAGAAGTAAAAGAATAAGAAGTAAAAAAATAATAATAAATATTTCAACTTACCAGGCTGCAGACGTCTTCGGCTGGATCTGAGGAATGTCACTTCAACTGTCATTATGAAGTGAGGAGGCAATTTGCAGAATGCAAAAGCAGCAAAGGCAGTTCCAATAAATAAATAAATAAATGACGTCACTGGCACTCTGCTTAATGCAAATGCAAATGCTCTTACAGTTGAAATTTCAACTGTATAACTGATTCATCCCTGTTTTAGATATGTTTAAATATGTAAATACATGCAAAAATATACACTTTCTCAAATCCAAATTTTTTGGTTTTATTTTATTTGTGTATATTTTTAAAAAAAATTTCCCTCCCTATCAGGTTTTCCGTCCCTCATCCTCCTCTCCACGTCTGCCATGTCTTATTGCTTTGCTCTTTCCGAGTAAGTCTATAATTATTGTACCTTTCGATAAAGAGCGGACGAAGTGACGTTCTTATTGCTATGATTTTTGTTATAATGGTGACACTGGACGTTTCTTTTTTTCTTTTTTAACAGACAAATTGTTTCAGTCGGATAGTAGCTTCACTTTAGTTTTTTTTTGCGCTAGGAATAAAAAAATAAGTCCAACGAATTTGCATGATATTTACAAATATACAGTATGGATTTAATATTTTATTTCTTTTAATAGACTTGGAAAAAAAGGGGAAAGATAAAAGTAAAAAAAAATAAAAAAGGGTAAAACTTACCAGGCTGCAGACGTTTTCGCTTGGGTCTGCGGAATGTCACTTCAGCTCTAATTATGAAACGAGGAGGCAATTTGCAGAAAACAAAAGCAAACCAAGGCTGTTGGAAGAGAATCAAAAACAAAAGGTGACAATAGTGAAACGAACAAGATTTGCTGTAGGATGTGGATAGGATTGTTAACTGTGACTCACATGACCAAATTAATGACACAGAATATACACAATATAATGTTTAAAAAAAAGAAAAACGTCATCACACCCACAGTCAAACATGTAGGTGAAAAGTTCTAGGTGAAGCAACGTTGCTGCCATTCCATACTCCAAGACAATGACATAAAGCATAAGCCCAGGCTTTGTAAGTGTTTTAGAGAGCAAACAGTCGGCTGGAGCTTTTTTTTTTTTTTTCATTTTTTATAATGGGATGGGACCTCAAATAAACCCTACTGATCTGAGCTGAGATGAACTGGATCACAAGTAAACACTTTCTTTCGGCTTCTCCCATTAGGGGTCGCCACAGCGGATCATTCGCATGTTTGATTCGGCACATGTTTTTACGCTGGATGCCCTTCCTAACGTAACCCTTCTCATTTATCCGGGCTTGGGACCGGCACTAAGGTTTTGTGCAACCCTAATGGCTGGGGTTGGTTCCCTGACCGGGGATCGAACCCGGCCGCATCGGTGAGAGCGCCGCATCCTAACCACTAGACCACCAGGGAACTTGAACTGGATCACAAGTATGAAATCTCTAATTAATGAAGAACCGTTGGCAGGTTTTACAGAGACGAAATCATTAATGCAGAGGAAGGATTTTTCTAGGAGTCCACATCTGGATATTTGTTCAGTCAAATTAAATCTTCATCCCATTCAACTTCCAAATTGTCGCATATCAAGAAAAGGAACATGTACACGTCCCTCAAACACAGGAAGACTTGATGTGTTCGAGCATTTCAACCTCATTTCAAAACCTAAAATAGATCGCAGTCAACACAACAACTGTTGGGGTTAGTTGTCAGGGCAACTTAAGAGCAAGTCCTTCCACCTTCCACATTAGGGATGCTGGCGAGGTCATGAAGTTTAGCTTCGAAACGGCACATGGTGAAGTTTTTTTTAAATAAAAACATTCCGAAAAAACCAATCTCACGTCTCAAATCTGCCATTTGCATGCATTTAGAGCTGAAAAGTTTAACAGCAATTTACAAAACATTTATGAACCTTTTGCTCTCATGGGCTAGGCTTCTGGTTCCAGGCATCCCATTGTGCGAAAGCATTAATTGTCGTAAGCTGAGATTAACGAGTTTCTTTGAACGGCTATCAACAATTCAGCTTTGATCTAGACATTATTATCTCTTTTAAATTCGCACCAATCTACTGATTAATGAGTTAATGGCCCGATTCATTAAAATTAAAGGGAGTGTGTAAAACGAAAAACTTGTAGAACTTCTTAAATATCGAACTTTGCCCCAAAGCAGCATCAAAGAGGTAAAGATTATGAAACATTTGGATTTAGCGTCTATACATTCAACCCTAATGATGGAGCAATTAGTGACAGTAGCTAAGAAAACAGTCCCTGAGATGGTATGAGGAAGAAACCTTGTCTCGGCAACCAGCCTCAAATAGAAACTCATCCTTATTTGGGTGCTCTTTTTTGATGAAACCGTCCCTAACGTAGTCTGATAAGATGGTCTAAAGTGGTTTTTGCCTCGTCTAAATCCACACTGAGAATTGCTGATCTGATTCGTTGTCTCCAGTATCCCCACTGGGTGGTCATTGACCATTCTTTCCATGGTTTTGCAGACACAATTGGCAATTGGACGATTATTATTTGCATCGCTCTGGTCTTTAATTTGGGAATGGGGATAACAATAGCTTACCTGAATGAAAAATTTATTCTGTCAGGTCCAACTGCAGTATTATGGGCTCGTTTGAGGGCACTGGAGAGTTCCTCTATAGGAAAGGGTTGGTTATATGGTTTGGTGTTATCTGAATGAAAATGTATTTGATTCTGCTCCTGCTGTATTCGTATTCTGTTGAATTTAGGTTTACGGTTTCTCTAATGAGGAGTACTTTTTTTAAAAGGCTTTGCCAGTGCATTAGTTATTTCATGGCTTGTGATTAGAAGGTTATCCTGGTGTGCAATGTGTCGTATTTGAGAGATTTCTCCTTTGTTTTCCATCTTCCGAATTAAGTCCCAAATCCTGGATGATCTATTTTATAGAAGTATAAGCATACCTATGTTGTGCTACAACCTGATCTAGAATCTTGGCGATAAAGTGGAGGTTTAATATTGGCCTATATTTGGACAGTTGTTGGAAAAAGGCAGAAGGAGCAAGTAGGTTGAGATCGAATAGTTTGCTTGAATAGTTACCAAATGCAATTTTGACAATTTCGCTTTAACCCCTGATCATTTAGTGCGAATCGAAAGCCAGCAGGCCACACCTGGCTCTGAAATGCAGCAGGCTAGGTGTGGTTAAATGATATGAGTTGATTGCCCAATTAATTCTGATCTCTTTGAAATAAAGGAGTGCAATTTTTTCATCTCACTTGAACCAGAGGGACGCAAATACCTTTGAAGACATGGTTTACATGCTTTGCAGAACTAGAATGCTCCTCAGGCTTCTCCAGTACCTCACTTTACTAACGCCCTAGTGAATGAACAAGCACAAATCTCCACAAAAACACTGCAAAATCTAGTGGAACGTACGGTGGCGAGAAACGCAAAACACATTAACAAATCCGAAAAACAAAATAACAAATTCGAAAACACAATGACAAGTCAGACAAATCGGAAAAGGTAGGTATAGTTTCTGAATGGCAACTTACTGATCATTGGACGATACACCTGTCAGTCAAGATATACAGGAAGTACAACAGTTTTTTATTTTTATTTATTTTTATTTGTTTATTTATTTATTAAGCAATTAACTATATACAAACAACATGGCAATAACAAGTACAATTTACATTACAATACACAGAACAGATGCATGTAAATACAAATATATACACATATTCTTGAATGATCTAGAAAGACCATTCTTCTTTCTAGATCATCCAGTGTCCTGGGTCCTCTCTTATGCACTCTTCTCTTTAGCTCGCCCCACAGGTTTTCGATTGGGTTGAGGTCTGGGGACTGAGATGGCCATGGTAGGACCTTGAGTTTGTGACTGCTGAACCACTTTTGTGTAGATTTTGCCACATGTTTTGGATCATTATCCTGCTGAAAGACCCAATGACGACCCATCTTCAGCTTTCTAGCAGAGGCCATCAGGTTTTTATTTAAAATATCCTGGTACTTCAAAGCGTTCATAATGCCATGCACCCTAACAAGGTTCCCAGGGCCTTTGGAAGAGAAACAGGGCCACAGCATCACAGATCCTCCACCATACTTTACGGTGGGCATGAGGTGCTTTTCAGCATACTCATTTGCCAGACCCACTTAGAGTGTTTGTTGCCAAAAAGCTTAATCTTAGTCTCATCTGACCAAAACACACGATCCCAGTTGAAGTCCCAGTACCGCTTAGCAAACTCCAGACGTTTACGTTTGTGAGTGTTAGTGAGAAAAGGCTTTTTC
This sequence comes from Silurus asotus, assembly GCA_024362625.1. Classification (NCBI taxonomy): domain Eukaryota; kingdom Metazoa; phylum Chordata; class Actinopteri; order Siluriformes; family Siluridae; genus Silurus; species Silurus asotus. The sequence goes on from MU551664.1 coordinate 1,487,190, forward strand.
CTTGCATGCCTCCCAAACAGCTTGTTGGCATGTAGAGAGCGTCTGATGGTTGTTTTGGAGACTCTGTGACCCCAAGATGCCACTCTTTGATGCAATTCTGTGACGGTGAGCTTGGAAATTTTTTTACTCCTCTTACTATCCTCCTTACTGTGCGTTGTGGCAAGATAAACTTGGGAGGTCTTCCAGCCTTGTTTGTCACTGTTCCAGTTGTTTTAAACTTCTTAATGATTCCTCTGACTGTAGATACCGCCAAGTTAAGGCGAGTGGCTATTTTCTTGTAGCCATTGCCTGACTTATGAAGGTCGACACACATCTGCCTTACTCTTGTCTTTGCCATGTTGACAAATGGGTAAGAGAATTAGGCCTCTGTGTCGTCATATTTATACCCCAGGGAAACAGGAAATCATGAATTACTAATTAAAAGTCCCTAGATACCCTGACCAACCTTAGCAACTACAGAAAAATATATGAAAAAAAAAAAAAATCTATTTTTCAGAGGAATTGTTAGGGGTGCCAATAATTGTGGCACACATGATTTCAAGTTGTTTTTTTTTTTTTTCTAAATGTGTGATTTTTTTACCACTAAAGTAATGTACTTAAATGAAAGGTTGGATTTTTATCTTTTTTTGCATTTGGGTTCTATCTTGTTTTTAAAAAAAGGAGAATTTTTAGAAGTCCATGACCACATCTTAAACAGGGGTGCCAATAATTGTGAAGGGCACTGTATATTTAGCAACAGACGCATTTCTGTTTTAGGCTTGACTTTAGTCGAACGTCTGCTTATTAAAATGTTTGCCTTTTCCAAGTACATTGCTAAACTTCAAATTATAGTAATTACCTTGAATTTCTGGTCCTGGAACAGGAAGTACACACCCTGCTAAGGAAGGGTGCTATGGAGGTGGTTCCTCCCTTAGTCAGAGAGTCAGGCTACTACAGCCAGTACTTTGTTGTTCCGAAGAAGCATGGAGGAATGCGAATAATCCTAGATCTGTGCTCTATGAACCGCTCACTCAAGAGGCTCAGGTTTTAGATGCTCACTCTTAAGGAGATTGTGTCTCAGATCAAGTCCGAGGACTGGTTTGTCATTATAGATCTAAGGAATGCCTATTTCCACATAGCCATCCTTTCTTCTCACTAGTTTCTGAATTTACTTTTTAGGGGGGGGGTCCTCCTGCTCGGCCTAGCACTCTAACCCCCACCATCACCAAGTGCATAAATGTGGCTCTAGCCCCACTACAGCTTTAGGGCATCCACATTCTAAGCTATTTTTTATATTCTAAGCAACGTTTGTTTGGTATTAGCTTGATCAGAGCTTCAGGTGGTTCGGCATTGGGATGTCGTTTTTGCCCAAATAAAGGAATTGGGGTTAAGACTGGGGTTAACGCAAAGAAGATTGTCGTGGGCACAAATGTCTCCTGCCCGGATCGAAGTCATCCTCACTGCAGTTAAGAGAGTAAAAGCAGGCCAGTCACTGACTGTGAGGAAGTTCCAGAGGCTGCTGGTGTGGCAGATCCTTCTATAGTCCCAGGAAAAGCTCCTTTCATTAAGAGCAGTTTACATCCCAGGCTGGTTAAACTGGAAAGCAGATTCCTATTTGAGGCAAGGGCCGAGGCCCAGAGAACAGAGGCTCCACCAACACGAGGTGATATTACAGAGTCCCCTCTGGTTCTCTCTCACCCAGCTCCATTGGGGCTGGATGCCATGGTGCAGACGTGAACCGAGGCTACAACTGTATGCTTTTCCCCCTATCGCACTGCTCTCAGGAGTTCTTTGGCGACAGTTTGCCGCAGGGTTGGCTTTGTGAACCCTCAAGGTTTGTGTGTCCACTATTGCAGCTTATTGTACCCGCCAGCAGGGCAGTCGCTGGGGAAGCACCCACTCTTGACATGTTTCCTACGTGGCACCCAGAGGCTGAGGCCCGGAACACGAATCAGAGTGCCTGTGTGGGACTTGGCAATTGTCCTGGTGACTCTATCTGAGCCCCCCTTTGAGCCCTTGGCCGAGGTGGCTCTTAGGTATTTGTCAGTTAAGACTGCTTTTCTCCTGGCAATCTCCTCCCTTAAGAGGGTCGGGGACCTACAGGCTCTTTCCATGGCCCTGTTTCTCCTAAAGTTTGCCACTGGCATGGCCAGTGCGATTCTTTACCCCAAACCGGGGTATGTGCCTAAGGTGTTTGCAGCTCCCTCACGACCTGTCATTTTGCAGGCATTCTCCTTCCACCCGGGGTATGGCTTCCTCTATGGCCTGGTCGGCTGAAGTGTCACTCCAGGACATTTGTAATGCTTTTAATGACCTTGACAGCAGAGCCACCCCCGGCTCCTCTCTCTTGCATGCAGGTTGTGCTCAGACACACTAGGCAGGGACTGGTCAGTATGGTGTGATTGGACACTCATTCCCAAAGGTTTTTGATGCAGCTCGATTTCCTGAAAGGGAACGTCACTAAGTTATGTATGTGACCCTAGTTCCCTGAGGGAATGAGAGATGCGTCAATGGGCCATACTCCCTGCATCCCTGCAGTGCTTACCTTTTCTTTTTCAAAAGCTGATGTCGCTCCCATCGCCCTCGAATGTTGTAGCTTCCTGGTTTGCACGACGACGCGATTTAATGATGTCACAACTGCCTATTGGCCAGATTTCACACGTGATTCAGAAGTGAACAACGGAAACCGTTCCATGAACGTTTTTTCAGAATTTACCTTTGAAAAAATATTAAGAGTACATTCATTCCAAATGATAAACACAAACCTAAATCAAATCATTAAAACGCTTCAAAATCTATTAAAAGACTTGGACATCAGTGTGATCCCATGTATTTTTTAATAAAGACTAGCAGGCATTTAAAACAACATTACTGTATTTTTCTGTTCTCGAGTTTTAATTAAAAAACTTAAAAATCAGATTTAAGATCGAGTTTAGATCAGTCGGTGTAAATTTCTCAATTAAAATTTAGAATCATAATTGAAAACATTTCCTAACTGCCACTTTAGAATAAACTTGGAAAGATATGTAGGGAACAACTCATAACAGAGTATAGTACATTTAGAGTATAGTATTACAATTCAAGTCATTACAATTTCAATGTTCAGTATTCTATGCAGAATTGTTGTAATTTAGCCACATTGGGGGGTTTTCAAGCATGAACCTCCTTTTTAAGGTCATGCCACAGCATCTCAATAGGATTCAGGTCAGGACTAGGCCACTACAAAGTCTTCATTTCGTTTTTCTTCAGCCATTTAACCATTTTCCCATGCAACCGGGGAACTTGGTCTCTCAATCGCCTGCATTTATTCCTAAAGAAACTTATTCCATGGGACTTTAAAGCTGTCCACCCAGTTCACACTTGAAGTGGAGGTGTTGGGAGATGAGCATGAACGATTCTGGGACAGAAAAGATGCTGAAGATGAACTGGCTGCTTTGGGTTTTTGTTTTTTCGGAAAATTGTGCTGTAAAAAAAATTATTATTTATGTATTTAGTTGGATCAGGAATTAATCCCCCAAAATGAAAACCATTAATCACGGTTTATTGCCGATTGTTATTCCAAACCAGGCAATCATTTAGAATGACTAGATAGTAAACAACTTGCAGACAAAATTGTTTTTACAGTTGAACAGTTTATTTAATGATCTATTAAATATAATTTTTTTTGCCTCGATTTTATAACAGAAAATAATGTGTAGTTTTACTCACCCTCAGGTTGTTCCAAACCTGTATACATTTCTTTCTCCTGCTAAACACAAAAGACGATAGTTTGAAGAATGTCAGTAACCAAACAGACCTCATTCTCATTTACTGAAAAAAATACTATAGAAGTCAATGGGGCATGAGATCTGTTCGGCTACTGACATTCTTCAAACGATCTATTCAACCAATCAAATTCTTTGCCCACTGGCGCCAAGGCTCAACATTTATAACAAAATTTCTGAGGACAGAGACAAAACAGATAATTGAATTTCAGATATTTTGTTTGGCACACCCTAAAAAATTTAAACTAACTTAATTACAGCAAAAGAATATAAATCAAATAGACACGTCAAGGTCGACATTATTACACATATGTACAAATTATTTGTCCTCTGTCCTGCGTTGTGGTTTTTAACCGCACACCACACAGGGGTGTCAAATATGTTGATGTATTTGTAATAAGACATGTTAGAAGTGTAATTAAGTTTTTTCACATTCATAACACATGATTATTTCCTTTTTAAAAAATAGAAAGTTAGTGCATATGCACCAGTTTTCAATAAAAAATAAAAGTCTAGACAGATATTATTCTTATTTTCAAACTCTATAAACAAGGGTTTAGTAAAATAAAAACAGATCAGTATTTTTTTTGTTTTACAATATGTTGTAAATTTTACTGCAATAAACCATTTTTTCCTGTTTTTGACTGTTAAAATCTTACTCTGTAAAACTAATTCATTTTTCACTGTAAATTCTACAGTAATTGCAAATTTTGTAAAATAAGGTTTTATCCGGTAGCATTTATACGGTATTTTGCTGTCAAATTTGCAGATTTATTTTTTACAGTGTAGCATTATTTAAATTGATCATAAATTGCAGTTGGTCCGTAATTATTTATACAATGAGACAGCGACACACCACAATGGATTTAATTGCAATCGAAGATTTTCAACTTTAATCCAAAGAGTTAAACAAAATATTTTATTAACACTTTAGGAACTACAGGAATTTGTACACTGTGCAAAAATAAACAGACATGACAACCAAGCAGTTTAATAGCCAGGTGTGGTTAACTTTCTTGTTATTTCTTAACAAATTAAGTGGAAAAAAGGCCTGGCATTCGTTCGTTCAAATGTTGACTTTGCATTTGCATTTTCAACAATGCCAAATGGACTGGTGGATGACAACACTACAACCGCAACTGTGCACCTTCATTATCTGGAGCAGTTTAGAATCAATATTTGTCTAATCACATGAAAAAAACGTAAATAAAACACAACCTACTCACCAGAGATGCAGACTCATAATGTGACGCCCTTCTCAGAGGCTGTAATCCAGTGGTACCGCTCATATTTACTAATCTGGAAGTGGTGAACAAACCCTTTCCGGGGCTGAGACACGCTAGCTAGTTTCGGGGTTGGCCGACCTCCTCATGATGTCTAGCTTTTCTTGAAAATGGATTTTGAAATATGTCTAAAACCAAATCTATTTTTTTCCCTCCATAGACATAAAAATGTCTAACTCAGATATATTTACAGTATGTGTGCAGAGCGCTACAGTGTTTAATTCGGCTGTAACAGTTTCCCTCTGACCAACCAATCAGAGGACGGACAAATGCTGACGGTATTCTGCGAAGCGAATATAAAATATGATTGGTTAAATAAACAAACCCATTGATAATATAGTTTAAGGTACATCAGCCAGCACTACTGATTGTAAAGGCTCTGGACAGATTAGATTGACATGGCAGCACATAGATGCTGAAATCTGAAATCTGGACAAAAAATCTAACATTCACATACATGTACTGGAAGCAGTGCAGCCAAAAGAAATGCTACGAAATAAAGAGAATAAACTTTTGGGAATAAATTAATACAATTTCATGGAACAAATATTTGAATTTAGGTTGTAAATGTAGGTCAGTGCTTCTGATAGTGTTTAGGCCAGCAGAGAAGACTTTGCTGACTCTGACCACTCACCATATAATATGTATATATAAATGTCAACATTTTGTGCATTTAACGTGAATTGAAAGTAAATTTCAGGCATTTCTGTACTTATCTTCCGTGCTAATCGGTCGGATTTGCACCACTTTATAGCCGAATGACAAAACTCAATTGTAATATGTCCAATAAAATGTATTATGAAGAATCTTTTGTAGATTGTAGCATTTGGTTTGCGATTTTTTGCAATTAAGGTAAACTGTGTTTTTTTTGTGTGCAAATTTTAAGGACGATTTTTCCTCGCAATTTTTGGCTTTTCTTTAACAATCCGTCGTGTAAATGTCTGTGGCCAAATCTGTTTCTTCTCCTTTGTCAACCATTGTGGAATAGGGAAAAAAAGGACTTAGATGCCTACAGTGCAGGAAAGATATATTTAAAAATTATTTCAAATTGCAGTTAACAGAAAAGCATTTTGCAATAAACATCAAATCATCTGAGACTATATTGGGCATAGCTTCATCCAGGACTTCCAACTTAGAGATGAGCATGAAGGGAATTATGTAGTCACTCGGACCTTTCAGCGTTCGCCAAACTTGAAGTGCATCCCTTTTTTTTTATAAGAATGTACAGTATAATAGTTTGACCACTCCAAAAAGTAAAAAAACAACAAAAAAATTAAATGTCAACACTTTTTTTTTCTGGATGTTCAGTTTTTTATATATTTTAAATCGGCACAAAGTACCACAAAGATTTGCCATTAATATTGTATACATATTTGCAGTGCTTGAATTGAGTCAAGTCTTATGGGGGTCCCCAGTTTTTCTACTTGTCATGAGGGGGCCTAAATGCCTTATGAGAGGTCCCGGATCCCCTGATCCCCACAGCCCTCACCCGGCCCTCGATTCAAGCGCTGCATAATTGTAAATTGTACGTTTATTTAATAGACTTCATTTATAAATGAAATTTGAGCCAGTGAAACTACATTTCGATCGCATCAGCCATTGTTGCAGCAGAACAGGTTTACATTTATTGTTTACATTTATGGCCATTTCCAGACACTTTTATTTAACATCTTGGAATAATCTCTTTTATACAAACTGGGCAGTTGAGGGGGTTAAGGGCCTTGTTTAAAAGGCCAGCATGGGTAGATTGGTGGTGCTGGAATTTGAACTCCAACAGATGGGCTGGTCAAGAAAAGGTTAATCGACTGGGATTTTTCCGCAAAGTCCTTAAGAGTTTACAAAGAGGGGTACAATGAAGATTCTGGAGGGTCTGCAAAATTAAAGACCTTGTTGATGAGAGAGAGAGTGTGTGAAGACTGCATTCCAAAAACGATTGACATAAGACTTTGATTATAAGTACAACCCCAATGTTTATCTTCTGTAATCCTCTTCAGAAAGAAAGAAAAAAACATCCAGGAATCCAGTTAGTTTAGCCTATTTAGGGCATTTTTACTTTAAATGTCATGCAAAAAAATAAATAATATTAAAAAAAAAAAATTAAGAAAGAGGTATGAAACTCTATGTAACACTCCATAAAAATATCAATACTATGACAATGACTACACTGGTAGTTATGGTCTTATGAAATACCAATAAGGATTCAATACAATTAAAAAACAATTGTAAGTAATACTTACTTAAATCTACAAATAATTAAACATGATCTTTACTGTACCCTTGAGAAAACTCCAGGCAGATCGAGGCATATTTTTCATATTGCGATTTTGGGAAGACTGTCACCGGAATCACTGCTATCACCAAACTTCCGTTCGTTAATTCAATTAATTTTTATTTGTATTGCGCTTTTAACAATAAACTTTGTCTCAAAGCAGCTTTAGACAGATCATTTGGTGATAAAAAATGTATATGTTCTTTAAAAGTTTTAGATTGTCCCTGATGAGTGAGCCTGTGGCGACTGTGGAAAGGAAAAACTCCCCCAAAATGGCATAAGGAAGAAACCTTAAAAGGAACCAGACTCAAGAGGGAACCCATCCTCATTTGGGTAGCACCGAATGTCCATTTATTGCAGATATACAATTGTGATAGGATTGGTGAATCCCTTCCTGCTTCCGGATTGGTCGGTTGATGTGCTCAATGATTGTCCTATTATTGGGCAAGGGTGATGTATAAATTTGTTTGGGGAGCATTTTGTTGTTACGGTGCTATGCCCCTGTCTGCGTCATCACGAGTCGCCAGTCAGAGCTGTCTGTTTGGGTAAACCTTGCGGCTGGTGTTGAGTCAACGTGTTTCCTCGCGGCAGGTAAGTGAAACGGCTATAATGCTTTTTGTGGAAGATGGCGTAGGTAATTCCTATGCGTCTGTGAGCGTATAGTCCCGGGTGAGCCGGAGAGAAAGCGGCATTAATAATATCGACAGTGCCTGCCTTTACACGTTGTTCCGTTGTGTGGTAGATCCATTAAATGAGCGAGCCTACGGGTGCACAGAAGTGCTGTGTACGTGATTTCTGGGAAGACTCCACACACGGTATGTTCTAAGTTCTAACTGTGCTACATTTCCAAATAGTGGGTTATATTAACTTGCTAAATTAATTATAGATCGTGTTGTCTCATCTGCGATTCTTGTTCCCCCGTGCACTATAATCCCAGATTGACAGAACGAGCCTGCAGCTTTCGGGCCTACCCTTATAGTAACCTGTGTTTCCGGATCACTCATCCCAATGGTATGTGTTTTAAAGGTAATAAACATTTTGCATGTATGGTGAGTTGTTTAATGTTTTATTTAAATTTTATTACAGATTTGCGCTTCTATGGGTGACTAACGGGGAATTATCGCCCAGGTCCATTCGAAAGATTTGTGTTTGTGCCTCGGGACCGGAAGTGTCCACGGTTCAATGGTAGGTCTGGTATTGGCATCAGTGATTGGATTGAGGAGGCACAGGCTTGTATTCGGACTCGTCATTTATCGGTAGGCGAACAGGCGTTCTTTCTTTTCGATCATTTAGAGGGGGAGGCCCGAGACGAAATCTGATATCGTTCCGAGGCGGAGCGAGGGGATCCGGAAAAGATTTTCTCCGCTCTACGTGAGGTTTTTGGCTGCTCGCAGTCCCACGTAGCATTACAGGAAGCATTCTTTTCCAGACGACAGTTGGAGGGGGAAAGTCTTTTGGAGTTTTCTCTTGCTCTGATGGGTCTTATGGAAAAAGTTAAACAGCGATTTCCTGGGGCTGTTTTAAATGCTCCAATATTGCTGCGTGATCAGTTCGTCGAGCATGTTCTTGATAATGCCCTCCGGCGTGAACTTAAACAGTTAGTTCGCCGTCAATTAAGTGCTACGCTATTGGAAGTACGTAGTGAGGCGATACGGTGGGAGCAGGAGGGTTTGCCAGGGGGTGCGCGGGCTCGTAGCCAGTCTGTCCCGTTTTCATATGGGATTCAATATGGTGTGCAAGGGGTTAAGCATTCGGTTACAAATGAGTCTTCATCGTCCGAATTGCATGAATTACGAGAAATGTTAAAAGCTCAACAGAATCAGTTAAATCAGCTGACTCAAAGTTTCGCCCAGTTTCAGGGCGTACGTTCACGTAGTCATTCTCCTCATTATGGACCGGGGGTTTGTAGGCGGTGTCATCAACCTGGCCATTTTGCCAGAGAGTGTAATTCGTCACTGCCGGCCAATTTGGCTTCTGATTCATCGTCTTCTGATCGCTCGCGTCATGACCCTACCACGTCGTCATTAGCGAGATGGCAACGTCATCCAAGCCAGCCGTCGGGAAACTAGTGCCCGCCGGGCTGTTGAGCCACAGCTAGGCCGGAGTAATGGGGGGCTCAATGTCTCATTTAATGTCTGGCTGCCCACAATTAGTGGTCAGGATGGGAGGAGTTGGGGTGCCGTGCTTGATTGACACAGGCTCTATGGTGTCTACAATAACCGAGAGCTGTTTTTTAAGCCATTTCGAACCTTGGGGTCAGGAGCGTCTAAAACTTTGCCAATGGCTCCAACTGCGGGCAGCTAATGGGCTCGCTATTCCATATCTTGGTTATATAGAGTTGGATGTTGAGCTGTGTGGTAAGATAGTGCCAGGGTGTGGGATATTGGTAGTAAAGGATCCCCCTGGTGGTACGTGTGCTCAGGTCCCAGGAATCCTGGGAATGAATGTGTTGAGCCGGTGTTAACAGGAACTGTTTGGTCAACATGGCCAAGCATTGTTCAACTCTCCACCGGTAGTAGAGGTTCCTGATTTTGTGATGCAGGCTTTGCAGCAGTGTCACAAGGACACATGTCAGCCAGGACTTGGACAGGTAGGGCGAGTAAAGGTGCGAGGGCGTCGTCAGTGTCGTATTCCAGGTGGCACCATGAAGATTGTGGCTGCCACCTGTTCCGAGCAGTACTCTCAGGGCACGGTGTTGTTTGAGCCGCTTGAGTCGGGACTCCCGGCTGGCCTTCTGGCCTCACCTGCCTTGGTGCCGTCAGTTCGAGGTACAGTCTACATTCCAGTTGTAAATGTAGGGTTGTTAGATGTGGTACTCTATCCAAATACCCTGCTGGGTACCCTACATGGGGTGTTCATTGTAAGTTTGCCTCCTGGGGTCACTGAGGTGAAGGGGACCATTGCAACGGTAGGGGCTCAAAAGTGTGGGTTAGAACCTTCGCTGCAGCAGCGGATTGATACGGTTGATTTATCCGACTTGGAGATTAAGGAGCAGGATAGGGTTAGGACCCTGTTACAGGAATATCAGTCTGTGTTTTCAGCTAATGAGAGTGACTTGGGCTGTACCAACTTGATTTCACACGACATTCCCCTTACAAATGACGTTCCGGTTCGGCAGCGGTACAGGCGCTTGCCACCCTCAGAGTATGATGTAGTGAAAACTCATATTAACCAGCTGCTAGATGCCCAGATAATTAGAGAGAGCTCGAGTCCGTATGCATACCCTATTGTCCTGGTGAAAAAGAAAGACGGTAGTCTACGCATGTGCGTGGAGTACCGTCAGTTGAATTCAAAGACCAGGAGGGGCGCGTTTCCGCTGCCTCGTATCGAGAAAACGTTAGACGCATTGACCGGGGCCCGCTGGTTCTCTACTTTGGATTTGGCCAGCGGTTACAACCAAGTTCCAGTCACTGAGGGGGATAAGTCTAAGACAGCTTTCTGTACGCCATTTGGGTTATTTGAGTGGAACAGGATGCCGTTTGGGCTTTGTAATGCTCCCAGCACTTCCCAGAGTTTGATGGAAAGATTGTTTGGGGACCAACGGCATCAGTCCTTGCTGTTATACCTGGACGACATCGTGGTTTTCTCCTCCTCAGTGACTCAACATCTGGAACGGTTGGAGGTAGTTTTGGGTCGATTAAAGCGGGAAGGGCTTAAAGCTAAGCTGGAGAAGTGTGTGTTTTTCCAAGAACAGGTAAAGTATTTGGGTCATGTGGTATCTTCTCAGGGGGTTGCCACGGATCCAAGTAAAGTGGAGGTAGTGGCTAGTTGGGCCTGTCCAGGAAGTGTTACAGAGCTCCGTTCTTTTTTAGGGTTTGCCAGCTATTACCGCCGTTTCGTAGAGGGGTTCGCCAGGGTGGCAGCCCCTCTACATAAGCTAGTGGCAGAGTTTGCGGGGGGCAAGCGTAAAAGGGTAGTGGGTCAAGGGTTTGCCGGTGCTTGGACTGAACAATGTCAAAATAGTTTTGACACCCTGCGGGAGAAGCTTACCACTTCTCCTATTTTGGCATATGCTGACTTTTCTTTGCCCTTAATTCTTGAGATAGATGCAAGTTTTCAGGGGTTAGAGGCTGTCCTGTCCCAAGAACAGGAGGGAAAAGTTCGACCTATTGCCTTTGCCAGCCGTAGCCTGCGACCCACTGAGCGCAATTCGGCAAACTACAGCTCTATGAAATTGGAGTTCTTGGCACTTAAGTGGGCAATGACCGAAAAATTCAGGGAGTATTTGTGGGGGAAAAAGTGCATTGTTTTTACAGATAACAACCCATTTAGCCATTTGTCATCAGCGAAGCTGGGGGCCACCGAACAGCGTTGGGCTGCACAGCTCGCTGTTTTTGATTTTGAAATTCGGTACAGGCCGGGTAAGAGTAATGGTAAAGCCTGATGCCCTTTCAAGGCAGTTCCAAATTGATAGTGGGGAAATAGGGCAGTTCGTACCAGTTACTGTGCTTCCTGCATCAATACAACAAGCTGCGGGAATAGAGCCTATGCATCAGGCAACTCAAGCGGCCCTTAAGGTCTTCCCGAGCTATTCCGCTGCGGACCTCAGGGCACTGCAGGACGTCGACCCGGACATTGGGGGTGTGGGGCGTCTCTGGCGCAGTAAAAACTTTCCAGGTCCAGACGAACGGAAAGTACTGTCTAAGGATAGTCTCATTTTGCTCCGCCAGTGGGATCGACTGGTGGAAAGGGGAGGAGTTCTTTATCGTCGGGTTTTCCGTCCCGATGGGAGAGAGGAAATCCTTCAAGTTCTTTTGCCGTCTGTGTTAAGAGCTGAGGTCTTGAGGGGGTTACACCAGGAGCATGGACACCAGGGCATTGAACGCACGACCGAGTTGGTCCGGCAGCGCTGCTACTGGCCTGGTATGTCCGGTGCGGTGGCCAGATGGTGTAAGGAATGTGACCGTTGTCAATCCGCCAAGGGGGTGCAGCCAGTGGCCTCTAGTTTTATGGGGCACTTGTTGGCTTCTAGGCCCAATGAGATCTTGGCTGTGGATTTTACCATGTTGGAGCCAACCAGTTCAGGCTTGGAGAATGTGCTGGTGATCACAGATGTGTTCACCAAATATACCCTGACGGTTTCAATACGGGATCAGCGGGCAGAGACAGTGGCCCAAGTGTTAGTGGTGGAGTGGTTCTGTAAATTTGGGGTTCCAGGTTGTATACACTCTGACCAGGGCCGCAATTTTGAGTCTTCATTAATACAACAGCTTTGTGGGTTGTATGGGGTGGAGAAGTCGCGACCAACCCCCTACCATCCTGCAGGAAATGGTCAGTGTGAATGGTTTAACAGGACTTTGCATAACCTTTTGCGCACATAGCCTCCTTCGAGTAAGCAGGATTGGGCTGCATGTCTCCCGCAGGTCCTGTTTAGTTACAACACTACCCCCCCATCAATCCACTAGTGAGTCACCATACTACTTGATGTTTGGCCAAGAGCCTCGGTTACTTTTTGTTGGGTAGGGTAGCGGGAACTGCTGTGGGAAAAGTGCATGAGTGGGTTGTAGAGCATCAAACCCGGTTGCAGGTGGCTTTCGAGGGGGCACGTGAACACTTACGAGTTGTTGCGGAACGCAAAAATCCGAGATCTGTGGAGCCCAGTGGTGTACCAAGTTGTGAGAGCCCCTACGAAAGGAGGCTCGGTGTACTCTATTGCCCCCGTGGATGATTTAGATAAGGTAAGGCGAGTACATCGCTCCTTAATAAGGTAAGGCCAGTACATCGCTCCTTATTGAAAATCAGAATTCAGCAAGATTCTGGCAATGTACCTGCTCAGGATCCCGAGGTCATATTGGCTCCGGATGAGCAGGCACATGAGGAGTCTGAACTGGGAGATTTATGGGTTGTAGTATCTGGGCCCTCAGTGACAGAGGAGGTTAGTGTCCCAGTAGACTGGGGCGGTGTAGACCCTCCTAGTGGTGAGGGGGTGGTGGTCCCATTGAACTTGGGTCAGCCTGTTGGGGCTGAGCTAAGTCTAAGGCCAGAGGGTTTGTATGATGAGACCGTGCGACGAAGTAGTCGAACCACAGCTGGTCAACATTCTAATGTCCACCACCTTCCACGATCTGTGGGGGGGGTTGATACGGCGGATGGAACATCTAGGGCCATTTCAGTAATGTTTAGGCCCTGGGATTAAGGGGTGTTCATCGTCGGGGCGACGATGCAGAAGCGGGGGAGAGATTGTGATAGGATTGGTGAATCCCTTCCAGTTTCCGGATTGGTCGGTTGATGTGCTCAATGATTGTCCTATTATTGGGTAAGGGTGATGTATAAATTTGGTTGGGGAGCATTTTGTTGTTACGGTGCTACGCCCCTGTCTGCGTCATCACGAGTCGCCAGTCAGAGCTGTCTGTCTGGGTAAACGTTGCGGCTGGTGTTGAGTCAACGTGTTTCCTCGCGGCAGGTAAGTGAAACGGCTATAATGCTTTTTGTGGAAGATGCCGTAGGTAATTCCTATGCGTCTGTGAGCGTATAGTCCCAGGTGAGCCAGAGAGAAGCGGCATTAATAATATCGACAGTGCCTGCCTTTACACGTTGTTCCGTTGTGTGGTAGATCCATTAAATTGAGCGCACCTACGGGTGCACAGAAGTGCTGTGTACGTGATTTCTGGGAAGAATCCACACACGGTATGTTCTAAGTTCTAACTGTGCTACATTTCCAAATAGTGGGTTATATTAACTTGCTAAATTGATTATAGATCGTGTTGTCTCATCGGCGATTCTTGTTCCCCCGTGCACTATAATCCCAGATTGACAGAACGAGCATGCAGCTTTCGGGCCTACCCTTATAGTAACCTGTGTTTCCGGATCACTCATCCCAATGGTATGTGTTTTAAAGGTAATAAACATTTTGCATGTATGGTGAGTTGTTTAATGTTTTATTTTAATTTTATTACAGATTTGCGCTTGTATGGGTGACTAACGGGGAATTATCGCCCAGGGGGCGCTGTTGCTTTGCTTATAATTTAGCGTGTGTGTGTGTGCGCGTGTGTGTGTGTGTGTGTGTGTGTGTGTGTGTGTGTGTGTGTATATCTGAAGCTTATTTGTTGTTGTTTTTTTGTGGGTTTGTGGCCCTTTTCTTTTTTTGTGTTTACATTCAAATGTTAAAGGTTGGTTTTTGTTTTCATTTAATGTTCCTTGAATTATTTTGTAATTATTTTTACTTTTTTTTTATTGTGTAACGTGGTATCTTTTTTTCCTTTTTGGTCTTTTCCCTTTTTTTAGTTTATGTATATAGGGAGTGAAAGGCACCGTAAAGAGCTAAAGTTGCCCTCACCTCCTGTGTGTTACTTGTGCTTACTGTTCAGATGTTTGTGACTTGCACAGTATCCCATCAGTGGCCTTTTTGACCTTTCTCGTGTGTAACTCCATTCGTTTGTGGTTACAGGAGCTGAGTGCTGAAGGCGGGGCGGATTGTGGTGGTGGTTTGCTTCACGAGTGCTGTGCTGTGTGCAGTGGTGTGTGTGAGTGTCTACACAGGTGCAACCAGAGTTGTGTGGTGCTGTGGAGGCCGATTAGTGCCCTTGATCCCTGTTGTTACGCCTTGGCTCCTGCATCTACATCTATAAAAGTTTCTGATTAGGGAAGTCATCCGTGTTATGGTTGCGTAATTTCTGTTTGGTTTTTCATTAGGTGCATCAGATACTTTTAATTATTAATAAAAAATCCATACTAAGTTTACCCACGTCTTCCGCTGATTCTTTATACACGAACCTGTGTTGCCTAAGTGCAAGTTACTTTCCCTGGCCTAGTGCCAGGGTGGCGTAGTCGCTACATTTTCTTTCATCAGCCCTCGGTGTGTCATGCCACACAATGTTGTGGGGTACAGTGATGATGATCAGAAGCAAACTGTAGTCCTGAGTCAATGTAGCAGACTGTTGACATTAACTTCAGTCCAAATCCATCCTCAAAGCTTCCGTTTTTACTCGGAACTTCATGGAACCACCCAAATCATTGATGAGAAACCGTCCCCAGCTGCACAGAGTGGCCTCCAAACGAAGAGGACACTATCCAGAGGCAGGCCTGGATGAAGTGGGAAGATGCACAGAGGGATGAGGGTCAGGAACAGTGGTCACTGGAACCTCAGGAGCATGTTTATCTTGACCGAGATTAACTCGCAGGAAGAGAATGATATGGATTATTGAGTGTCCTTGTTGTATGAAAGTTAATGTCACTGTGCAGTTTGGACTCCGGCAAGACTCGCTATGGCAGCATAACTAAAAGGGACAACCAGGTGGTAACACAGACATAAGGGATCTCTGGGATTAAAGAACATTGTACACTGAGACTTTGTCTGAGTCCCAAACACTGATTGGAAGGTTGTTCCATAACTGTGGGGTTTATAAGAGAAAGATCTGCCCCCTGCTGTAGTCTTTATTATTTGAGGTACCAACAAATAGCCTGTACCTTTTGATCTAAGTAGGCGTGGAGGATAATACTGGTACAGAAGTTCATTTAGATACTGCGGTGCGAGACTGTTAAGTGCTTTATACGTCAGTAGTAGTATTTTATAATCATTGCGAGATTTGATTGGTAACAGTGTAGACTGATTAAAACAGGGGTGATGTGGTCATATTTTCTAGATCTAGTGAGGACTCTTGCTGCTGCATTCTGAACTAACTGAAGCTTATTTATGCACTTACTTCAACACCCAGACAGTAAAGCATTACAGTAGTCTAATCTAGATGTTACACAAGCATCAACTACTTTTTCTGCATCCTGTAAAGACATCATATTTTAGCAATATTTCTAAAGTGAAAGGAGGCGATCCTGGTAATATTATTCACTTGAGCCTTAAACGAAAGACTAGGGTCCATAATCACACCAAAGTGTTTGACTGCCGTACACACTGAGATAGAAAGTTTACTTCTAGCTGCATGTAGTCCTGGTAAAAGTACCTCTGTCTTATCCGAGTTGAGCAGAAGAAAGTTATCAAGCAGCCACTGTCTAATGTCCTTTACACACTCCTTAAAATTGTTAAGCTGATCTCTCTCATCTGGCTTTGCTGAAATATACAGTTGTGTATCATCAGCATAGCAATGGAAGCGAATACCATGTTTATGTATAATTTTACCAAGAGGCAGCAGATATAAAAAGAAAAGCAGTGGGCCTAAGACAGATCCTTGCAGAACACCAAACTTTACCTCAGAGACTGTGGAGAACTCACCATTTACATCAACAAACTGATAGCGAACAGTCAGATAAGACCTAAGCTAGGAGAGAGTTGTTCCCTTTATTCCAACAACGTTCTCAAGTCTAGCAAGTAGTATAGTGTGATCAATGGTGTCAAAAGCTGCACTGAGGTCTAGCAAAACAAGTAAAGAGACAAAACCCTGATCAGAGGCCAATACCAGGTCATTTACCACCTTAACTAGCGCCGTCTCTGTGCTATGATGAAAATCCTGACTGATACATTTCAAAAATAAAGATTTTTTTGTATTCAAGTAATTTCTAGAAACGTTTCACTTATACTAGACAAACTCTCGCAAACCGAGGTTTTACTGTATATACGTATTAAAACAAGTTTTTTTGTTGTTACCCAGAACAAATGAGCTTCATAAACATTAAGCTGGAATTTTACAAATGTACAAAACTAGATACCGTTATGACACGAGTCCCAATTTATTTTTTAAAGGTCAGAAGACAATAGAGAGCGATAAATAAATAAATGTTCCTAATTTTTAATGAACAAGCTTTTGATTTTGTCATTATTTTTTCGTATTTTCCTTTCTGTTTTTTTCATTTTGCAATCCATGTTTTAGTCATATGAATTTTTGCAAGACATAACTGACCAACTACAGGAGATTTTCTACACTGAATCTGCAGTATGCTGTGTTTACTGTGCTATTATAGAGCTGGTTTATGACGTAGTCAAAAGACAAATTTTCATAGATTGCAGTAAATGAAATCATACAGAGGCAGAACGTGCTTAATAAAGTGAACACAAGGGGGTGGAATTGAGCGGTTTAAGTAATCAGTCATGCCTGTGGGTTTGGTTTACTGGTGAAAATCAGTGCTTGAATTAAGGGGGAGTTGTTAAAAAAAAACCATAAAACTTGACTTCGAGCACTGGTGAAAATAAAGAATAAGAAAGAACACACACAATGACAATAAAACGAAAGGCAACATCAACAAAAAAAAAATGTGTTAAGGACTTTTAACTTAACCTAAAAAGAAAAACGTGTAGAATCTCACTGAAAATTCAAGCTGTTGTGTATTGGATGCAGTTGCGTTACACTTTTAACGACAGCAAAGATACGTTTTTTATCCGTAATGGAAAGATATAAACGTTACATCGGGTACTGGAGGTAAACAAATAAAAATGCAACACGATATAATGCTTGAAGGATTTATCAGATTTGATTAGAGCAGTGAACAAACATACACACACACTCACACACACACACACACACACACACACACACACACACACACACACACGACAACAATCACTTACAAAATATTATGGATTTTGGATGATTAAAGAATTGTTTTTACATCAAATCAACATTTGCGATCAAAGTGTTAAGTGTTAAGTGTTAAGTTTCAAGTAAAACAAATCAGAATTCCATGGAAATGGCAGCAGAGTCATAGAAATGCGCGTTTCTGCGTTTTCTGGCACGGGCTCCGTTGCAATTCTAAGAATGAAAAAGGGGAGGAAGGTGCAAAAATTAGGGAAAACAAATTAATGAAAAATTAAAGAAAAAAATAATATACAATTTTTTTATACTTTCTTTATATCTGGGAAACGTACCCGTGCACAGTTTCCTGACTCTTGCAGACAGAGATGGACCTGGCAATGCAGGAAGATTTTGTTGGAGAAGCCGGTGAACGTGAACATCCTGAACGAGAAATTGCTGGATGTGGAGACGCCGTTCTGCAAAACAGCCACTGTTTCGTCATTGGGGTTTGGACACCTGTAGAGAGAGAGAGAGAGAGAGAAGATCACTTTTTGTGGAGAACTTGACTCACATTTCTAGGTTCTTTGTGTTTCACCTACTCGTTAATGATCAGGTCCCAGCGGATGGAATGGTCACTCTGGTTGAACGGCGTGGCCCAGCAGCTGTCCAGCACGAGAGCGACCTGACTGCTGTCAAACCGATCTACTTTCACACCGATGTACATCTGATGGTTCACTTCTAGGGTCACATTGCCAGATATCGGAACCAGGAATGTAGCATCGGTATACGGGATGATGCTGATCTGATATGAGCCCTCAGTAGAGAGATTCTTGCTGAGGACACTGTGCCATGGAAATTGATGCATTTAAAATTAAAATTAATAATAGGAATAATAATAATAATAACAATAATAAAAATAATTACATATTTCATATAGTTCCAATTTCAGCTCTAACAAATAAGAATATAAATAAAATCAAAAAAATAAATAATAATAATCATAATAATAATAATAATAATAATAATAATAATAATTCCACAGTTTATCATCCAGCTATCCAACAAATCATAATATAAATCAAAACAAAATAATAATAATAATAATAATAATAATAATAATACAATATTTTAGCATCTAGCTCTAGCAATTCTTAATATAAATCAAATCAAAATAATAAATAATATTATTATTATCATTATGTATACCTTCCTGAGGCTTCGATTTCCGTGGGCATGGAAATGCTCCGGATGAGCGGATACACACAGGATATGGCGATGTTGAGGCCACCGGAGCGACTGATCACACCTATACCGTCAATCGTCCCGACATTGTTCTTGAAGATGATGTGCGTGTTGTTACTCTGTAAAAAAAAACGAGATGGAAAGAAAAGTCTCAGGTTAAAGATTCTGCATTTGGGTAACTTTCGTTCGCATCTGATACCCGCAATACGAAAGACCTACACCAGTGCTCGAATTGAGTCAGGTCTTATAGGGGGTCCCCCCCCATAAGTTTTTTTTTTACTTGTCATGTGGGGTCCCTAAAGCCTTAATTGGGGGGGATCCCAGACCCTCCCAGCTCCCCCTCAATTTGAGCACTGCACAGGTTTGATGTGGAGTATTTGCAAGTCGCTAGTCGGGTCTTCACACTCGAATCCGAAGCGTTCACGCCAACATGACTAACGTTCCAATCATTTCCTTGATATTCCAAAAATTTGCTGCCATTTTGTTTCTAGCTGGGAATTTTCCTACCTGACAACGTTCTAGTGATTTAGTTGAAATTTTTTATATATTTATTTATTTGACTCGGTAACAGGTGGGATTTAAAAAAAAATCAAAAGGACAATATAAAAAAGAGAAAAAAAAATGTTTTTCCATTCGCTGTTTGATTTTTCAAAATTGGAGTTTGGAGTATTTGATGACTGGGGAGAATTTGTGAAAGCCACAAAAAAAGCTATGGCCATAAACATGCCTCCAAGTTTGACCTGATGGTGGTGCTAGATTTTCATAATATTTCTAAGACCAACCCCCTCATAAATATGCCAAATTTTACTGCTTCTACTCCCCCAGATGGTTCTATGGGCTGCATAGAAACCCGAGTCAGAAGAAGAATAGAAGGTAACAATAGGATGTTCACATATCGGATACAAGGCCCCTTAAACAGTGCTGGTTGTGTACCGTCAGAGTTGTGTTGCACAAGTTGTCAGTGCTGTCGAAGTTGAACACCAGTCTGTCATTGTAAACCTTCCCTTTGCAGCTTGGGTCGTTAAGATGGAGAACATCTTCAGAATAACCAGCTTCAAAGAGCTGACAGCGAGACAGAGACAGCGATCCGGCACTGCCCGAACACGTTTCAATGGCGTCTGAGAGAAAATGGAAGAAAAGTAAAAAAAACTGTTCAATTCGTTCCGCCGTTCTTAAACTTTTTTTTTAGCAGAAGTCTCCCTTGTGTACGACAAATATTTTTGTGGCCCACAAAAGAAAACTCATGACGACATTTTTTTTACTACTATTTTTTAAATAATTTTTTTTATTTTGATTCTACAATTTGTTTGCGGGCCTCTAGCGACATCTGGTGGCCCAACAGGTTAGCTGCTGCCGCCAGTTCGAGAAGCACTGAATTAATTCTCAGACAAAGTCACGAATGAATGCGATAATTGAGCTTTTGTACCATTTCTATCAATCTTCTTAACATCAACAGATGAAGCGTGGGCTCACAATTTACATTAGGACTTATAAAGACTTCTATAAAATTGTGAAATCGGTGATGCCTACAAACAACTTAATGTAAACACAAGAGACAAAAGACATCATGTGGACACTTAGCTTGTCCAAGTAACCAAGAGGGATATGAAAGAGAGGAAGTTTGACCTTGTTTTGAGCACTTTTTATAGTCAATTAAAATGCATTATACATTCGGGGTTGTGCTACAGGGCACTTAGCATGTTTAAAGAAAAAATAAATATTAAAATGTGAAATATACCATAAATATCTGGGTTTCTTGTAGGAATGTACCCACAGCCACAGCCATAAGCTCCATTTATCTGCCTACAGACTTCATCCTGAGTGCATTTCAATGTCTGGCAGGGTCCTACAACGAAGTACAGAAAGACATAATTAGTCTAATATTAATAATAAAGAATAAGCAGGGAAGTCAGCTGACACCATGACCTGATAAAAATGAAACTAAAAAATAAATCTAACGGTGTATTTAATACAGGAAATATGAGAAACTTGGGAAGTCATTTTTGTTTTTTTTGGAATGGATGAAACAGAGCTGAGATGCGATTTTTTTAAAGCGCTTCAGAGCTTTAAAAAAATTCTAATTTATTTGAATAGTATTGTGGTTGTAGTTGTCGTTGAAGCTGTATTCGAGAGAGAAAGAGAAAATGAGGCATAGAAATTAAAATTTTATAAAATACAAATTTTAAAAAATTCTGAATTTACATTCACATTTAAACAGGTTTTTTTTTTTTATCGATTATTTATTTATTTATTTTAAAAACTCCTGCCTACTTTTCTCATCACTCTGTCGATCCCACTTCTGTTTTATTAACCTCTTTCCTCTTATGCTCCTGCACTTCCTTATTTCACCACCATGTCTCTTTGTCTTCATTTCTATTTCCAGATGTGACACCAAGTACTTTTCTAGCTGCCTCCCTCATCACTCCTGCAGTAGTTGCCCAATCATCCAGCACCTCTTCATCATTTGCTGTCTGACCTCTTCCCTGAACCTCACACTACACTCTTCCACCTTCAGTTTCCACCATCTTATTCTTCTGTCAGTCCTAACTCTTCTCCTCTTCTACTTCACCTCCAAAACCATCCTACAGACCACCATCTGATGCTGTCTAGCTACACTGTCCCCTGCCAACACTTTACAGTCTCCAATCTCCTTCAGGTTGCATCTACTTTATAGAGAGAGAAGGTTGGATGATGTGGAGTTAGTAAAGCAGGAAGTGGATAGGATTAGTAGATAGGAAGTGAGAACAGCGATTAAAAGGATGAAGAGTGGAAAGTCAGTTGGACCAGATGACATACCGGTAGAAGCATGGAGATGTTTAGGAGAGATGGCAGTGGAGTTTTTAATCAGATTGTTTAACAAGATTCTGGAAGGTGAGAAGATGCCTAAGGAATGGAGAAGGAGTGTGCTGGTACCGATCCTTAAGCATAAGGGAGATGTACGGACCTGCAGTAACTACCGAGGAATGAAGTTATGGGAAAGAGTAGTGGAAGCCAGGCTGAGAGAAGAGGTGACCATCTGTGAGCAACAGTATGGTTTCATGCCGAGGAAGAGCACCACAGATGCCTTATTTGCTTTAAGAATGTTGATGGAGAAGTATAAAGAAGGACAAAAGGAATTACATTGTGTATTTGTGGATTTAGAGAAAGCATACGACAGGGTGCCAAGAGAGGAGTTGTGGTATTGTATGAGGAAGTCAGGTGTGTCAGAGAAGTATGTGAGGGTGGTGCAGGACATGTATGAGGACAGTGTAACAGCAGTAAAGTGTGCAGTAGGAAAGACAGACTGGTTCAAGGTAAGGGTTGGATTGCATCAAGGATCGACCCTGAGCCCTCTCCTGTTTGCAGTGGTGATGGACAGGTTGACGGATGAGGTCAGACAGGAGTCTCCCTGGACTATGATGTTTGCGGATGATATTGATTTGTTGTGAGAGTAGGGAGCAGGTTAAGAAGAGCCTGGAAAGGTGAAGGTATGCGCTTGAGAGAAGAGGAATGAAAGTCAGTAGGAGTAAGACAGAGTACAAGTGTGTGAATGAGAGGGAGGGCAGTGGAGGGGTGCAGTTGCAGGGAGAAGAGGTGGAGAAGGTGGAGGAGTTCAGGTACCTGGGGTCAACAGTGCAAAGTAATGGAGAGTGTGTTAGGGAAGTGAAGAAAAGGGTGCAGGCAGGGTGGAGTGGGTGGAGAAGAGTGACAGGAGTAATTTGTGATAGTAGGGTATCTGCAAGAATGAAAGGGAAAGTTTATAGGACTGTGGTGAGACCTGAGATGTTGTATGGATTAGAGACAGTGGCATTAAGTAAAAGACAGGAGGTGGAGCTGGAGGTAGCAGAGCTGAAGATGTTAAGGTTTTCGTTGGGAGTGATGACGATGGACAAGATTAGAAATGAGTTTATTAGAGGGACAGCGCATGTTGGACATTTTGGAGACATGGTGAGGGAGGTAAGATTGAGATGGTTTGGACATGTGCAGAGGAGGGACATGAATTATATTGGTAGAAGAATGCTAAGGATGGAGCCACCAGGTGGGAGGAAAAGAGGAAGGAGGAGGTTCATGGATGTGGTGAGGGAAGACATGCAGGTAGTTGGTGTGAAAGAGGCAGATGTAGAGGACAGGGTGGTATGGAGACGGGTGGTATGGCGACCAGTAATGGGAGCAGCCCAAAGAAGAAGAAGATCTAACTTTTAATTTAGTAAATTTCGCTCAGTCCCTCCCTGGGTAAACTTAATGCCAAAATGTTGCCATATAACAGAGGTAGGATTGTTTATTTGTTGTTGTTTTTTCTCAGCTACAAGTTAAGCGTCGATCTCATGCGATTAATCGTGTAGTGGTATTAAAAAGTTGAGAAACCCATTCGAGAAAGTCCATTCATTATCGTTCCATCATTGTTAAAGTGTCTCCAAAACGATTCATGCAAACTGCAGTCATTGTAGCAGACTTCATATTGATTACAGTCCAAATCTATTCAAAAATTTCTTAATAAAAAAAAAATTACATTAAAAAATGAACACAAAATTTCCATGCAATTCGGTGTTGTTGTTGTTGATGGTGGTGTTGTTGTTGTTGTTGTTAATAGCACTTAATAATAATTTAAGTAGAGAGGAGAAAATAAGAGCAGAGAAAATAAATAAAAATGATCCAAATAGACATTACTTTTATGTATTTGAACATAAAAATGACTTCATATACTGTATATACACAAAAGACGAGAAATTACCTGTAATCTGAAAAGCCCAGCGACCAGAAATATTGACATTGCTAGTTGAAGGCAGCTCGTAGGAATTGTTTACTGGGATGGTGACAAAATTGCTGTTCTCCATGCCATAGCCGGCCTTGGAAGATTGTAGTTAAATTAGATACTTCCATATTTCATAAAAATTGCATAAGAAAGTAAATATTTAGATTTTTTTTTTCCAACAAAAAAACTTTCAATGTAAATAATCCAGAATTGATACTGAAATTTACTGTGTTTTTAGTTTTGATAAATTGCTTTAGAAACAACAGAAGTACATGTGTGACATGAAGCTCTCACCAGCCATAAACCAGAGGAAATAGCAGGAACGCTTTCGTAGTTCATCAGGATGAAAGATTGATTTCCTCCGTCTGAGATCAAGACGACTTGGAATGATGAAATCTTAAGGAGAACATTTTTGAGTAAAGACTCTGCGATTTGAACACCAAAGATTGAATCACGTGTATTGACGTTTTACCTCAGAATAAGAAAATTCAATTGGTACGTTTTTCCAGGGGAAATAGCAGGAACGCTTTCATAGTTCATCAGGATGAAAGATTGATTTCCTCCGTCTGAGATCAAGACGACTTGGAATGATGAAATCTAAAGGAGAACATTTTCGAGTAAAGTTTTCGACTCTGCGATTTGAACACCAAAGATTGAATCACGTGTATTGACGTTTTACCTCAGAATAAGAAAATTCAATTGGTACGTTTTTCCAGGTGGCTACAAAGACCCAGGAAGCTAAAAAGTTCACTCCAGGGAACATCCTGTTAATTTCTTGGTTAGCTTGGTCTATGAGGGGTCCGCTTGTGGCCTGCTTGTATGTCTTTTCTCCAACGGAAAAATCCAGATCAGTCCAGAGTGGAGCGATGATGTCTTTGCCAAGTTCTGAATTGGGCACTTCATCATTGATATTTGGAACAAAGAAAGCCAGGTAACCATCCATGTTGAGCTGAGGGAATAAAAATAAAATAAAATAAAATAAAATAAAATAAAATAAAATAAAATAAAATAAAATAAAATAAAATAAAATAAAATAAAATAAAATTTTTTGTACTTACATACAGTTGAGAGTAAACATTTCCACCATACTTGAACGGCTGCTCCAGCTGGATTGTTTCATAAGCTCCATCACCGAGGTAAAGGTGAATCGGCTCGGAGCCGACATCGAAAAAAGGCGAAGCTGAAAGAAATCAGTAAAAACTTTTAAAAAGTTTTAATTCAAGGTATTAAAAGTATATTTTTGTCCTGTTTTAGGTGATAATTTCGTCATATTGCCACGTGATCTAACTTTTAATTTAGTGAACTTTACACAGTCTCTCCCTCTGTAAACATAAAGCCAAAATGTTGCCATATAACAGAGGAAGGATTTTTTATTTGTTGTTTTTTTCTCAGCCACCAGTTCAGCGTCGATCTGATACGAATAATCGTGCAGCAATATTTGAAAATTGATCCCTAATGAGTGATCCCATGGCGACTATGGCATGAAAAAACTCTCTTAGATGCCATGAGGAAGAAACCTTGAGAGGAACCGGATTTTAAAGGGAACCCAAAAGGAAACCCGTCCTAATCCGGGTGGCACCGAAAGTCCATTCATCATCGTTCCATCATTGTTAAATTGTCTCCGAAACGATTCATGCAAACTTTGTAGCAGACTTGTAATAATAATAAATAATAATAAGTTTAATTTATATAGCGCCTTTCCCAAGCTCAAGGACGCTTTACAGAGTACAATATTTCAAGGCAAATAAAATATAATGAACAGACATGAACATAAACATATTCGTCGGACATTTGCCCAGGACGAAGGATCACATGCAGCTGCATGAGTTAATAACAGAGACAACACAGACACAAAAACATACAGAACAAGAGAAAGAACACTACATAAAACATGAAACATACACCACATTTCAGGAAAATGAAGGACTCCTAACACATATGCATTGACTGATAGTGGAGGTTGAAAAGGTGGGTCTTAAGTGTTGATTTAAATTCAGTCAAAGTGGTGATGGTTCTGAGTGCAATTGGTTGGGAGTTCCATAGTATTGGAGCAATGACAGAAAAGGATCTGCCACCCGCAGATGATAGACGGTATCTAGGAACTAATAGAAGTTCAGAATTTGAAGACCGGAGTGATCGTGAAGGAACATAGGATGAAAGAAGATCAGAAAGATAGGAGGAAGAAAGAACATTTAGTGCCTTATAAGTGAGCAGTATGATTTTATATTTTATGCGAGATGAGACTGGAAGCCAGTGAAGATCCAATAATATAGGGTTAATGTGGGCAGATTTTTTATTGGAGGTTAACATTCTGGCAGCCGAGTTTTGTATGTACTGTAAACGTGAGATTAAGTGAGCTGATAGACCAAAGAAGAGTGAATTGCAGTAGTCGAGACGGGACGTAATCAGAGCATGCACTAATATTTTTGCATCATTTCTGCAGATAAAAGGTCGAAGTTTGACAATGCGTTGCAGGTGAAAAAAAGACGTTTTAAAGAGGCTGCGAATATGCGCATCAAAGGATAGTGAGAGGTCGAGTATAATACCTACATTTCTAACAGTAGCTGAGGGGAAAATCGTAGTAGCATCCAGATCAAGACTAAAGTCCACAGAGTTGTTTTTTATTAGAGATGGTGGGACCAGTTATCAGAATGTCGGTTTTACCCAGATTCAAGCTAAGAAAATTTGAGTGTAGCCATTGTTTTAACTCGCTAACACAAGAGGAGAGTGAGGATTTTACATTAGCAGAATCTGGTTGACATGCAGTATATAACTGAATATCATCAGCATAACAATAATAACTAAAACCATGTCTACGAATGATGTTGCCAATTGGATGAATGTACAGAATGAATAGTAGTGGGCCAAGAACAGAGCCCTGTGGGACACCCTGTTTAAGTAAGACAGTAGGAGATTTGGAGTTATGTATGGAGATGTGACATTGCCTGCCTGTGAGATAGGAGGAAAACCAGGATAGTGCAGAGCCTGATATGCCAAATTCCGCTAAGCGGAAAAGTAAGATCTTATGACAGACAGTATCAAAAGCAGAGCTGAGGTCTAATACCAGAAGTATAGTGAGACTACCTAGATCTCCAATGAGATCATTAACAACCTTTACTAGCGCAGTCTCTGTTCTATGGTGTTGGCGGAAGCCAGATTAATTACAGACTTCATATTAATTACAGTCAAATCCATTCAAAAATTTCCTAATAAAAAATTAAAAATAACCACAATATTTGCATGTAATTCGATGAATAAACCTTTATAATACTATATATTATTTTGCTGTTGAAAATGTATCATATAATGAATACATTTATATTTATATAAGACCTTCAGTGAAAATTTACCTCTTATTTCAGTTGTTGTTGTTGTTGATGGTGTTGTTGATGGTGGTGTTGATGGTGTTTCTGTTGATGGTGTTGTTGTTGTTGTTGTTGTTGTTGATAGCACTTAATGATAATTTAAGTAAAAAGGAGAAAATAACAGCAGAGAAAAGAAAAAAAAAATGATCCCAAAAAGACATTACTTTTATGAATTTGAACATAAGAATGACTTCATATACTGTATATACACAGAGGACGAGAAATTACCTGTAATCTGAAAAGCCCAGCGACCAGAAATATTGACGTTGCTAGTTGAAGGCAGCTCGTAGGAATTGATTACTGGGATGGTGAGAAAATTGCTGTTCTCCATGCCATAGCCGGCCTTGGAAGATTGCAGTTAAATTAGATACTTCCATATTTCATGAAAATTGCATGAGAAAGTAAATATTTTAAAAACTTTCAATGTAAATAATCCAGAATTGATACTGAAATTTACTGTGTTTAGGTTCGATAAATTGCTTTAGAAACAACAGAAGTACATGTGTGGCTTGAAGCTCTTACCAGCCATAAACCAGAGGAAATAGCAGGAACTCTTTCATAGTTCATCAGGACGAAAGAGTGGTTTCCTCCGTCTGAGATCAAGACGACTTGGAATGACGAAATCTAAAGGAGAACATTTTCGAGTAAAGTTTTCGACTCTGCGATTTAAACACCAAAGATTGAATCACGTGTATTGACGTTTTACCTCAGAATAAGAAAATTCAATTGGTACGTTTTTCCAGGTGGCTACAAAGACCCAGGAAGCTAAAAAGTTTACTCCAGGGAACATGTTGTTAATTTCTTGGTTAGCTTGGTCTATGAGGGGTCCGCTTGTGGCCTGCTTGTATGTTTTTTCTCCAACGGAAAAATCCAGATCAGTCCAGAGTGGAGCGATGATGTCTTTGCCAAGTTCTGAATTGGGCACTTCATCATTGATATTTGGAACAAAGAAAGCCAGGTAACCGTCCATGTTGAGCTGAGGGAATAAAAAAATAAAATAAAATAAAATTGAACTAAAATTAAAATT
>MU551664.1:1515747-1556827 GCA_024362625.1 Silurus asotus
AAAATAGTCAAATTATTAAAAATAATACAATAAATAAATAAATAAATAAATAAATAAATAAATACAAATAAAATAAGATTAAAAAAAATTAAAAAAGAATTATAATAAAATATATTGTGCTTAATAACCTGTAATCCTTTCACTGAAAATTGTGCAACGATCTGTCTCAAAAAAAGTTTCCTGGATTGTTTTTTGTACTTACATACAGTTGAGAGTAGACATTTCCACCATACTTGAACGGCTGCTCCAGCTGGATTGTTTCATAAGCTCCATCACCGAGGTAAAGGTGAATCGGCTCGGAGCCGACATCGAAAAAAGGCGAAGCTGAAAGAAATCAGAAAAAAACAGATTTAATTCAAGGTATTTAAAGTACACAACTCTTTATATCTATTTAATGTAAGAGAGAGAGAGAGAGAGAGAGAGAGAGAGAGAGAGAGAGAGAGAGAGAGAGAGAGAGAGAAAGAAATAAAATCACTACCACATTCTTATACAATGGATTAAAGTAAATGTAGAAAAATGTCAAATCTTTAATGATGAAGGGATTGAATACTGGGTGGATGTAATATTCACACTCAGATCTTTTTTTTTTAGGAATAGACAGAGAGAAAGAAAGAGTGACACACAAATGATTCTTCTGCAAGTCATTCCACATTATATATACAATGAATTGATGTTCATTCAAAAAACGGGTCGAATAATCTATATATTTACTTTTACAATGTTCACGTGTTTCTACACACCGTCGGTGAAACCTCACCTGGTAATCCTGATGATGGTTCTGCTGTTGTTGGGGTTGTTGTTGTAGTTGTTGTTTCTGTCGTTGGCCCTTAATGACGATATGAGTAAAGAGGAGACAATAACAGCAATTAATGAGACAATTAAATAAAATCACCGGTAGATTATTTATTGACATATCAGACATTGACTGTTTAATCGTTGGATATAAATGTCACACTTGTACATATACACACTACAACTTTACCTGCGGTGTGTTTCTACACACCGTCGGTGAAACCTCACCTGGTAATTCTGATGATGGTTCTGCTGTTGTTGTGGTTGTTGTTGTAGTTGTTTTTTCTGTCGTTGGCACTTAATGACGATATGAGTAAAGAGGAGACAATAACAGCAATTAATGAGACAATTCAATAAAATCACCAGTAGATTATTTATTGACATATCAGACATTGACTGTTTTAATGGTTGGATATAAATGTCACACTTGTACATATACACACTACAACTTTACCTGCTGTTGTTGTTTCTGTATAAATATCAGGGTCTGAAAGAGACAAAAAAGACATTTTCATCAATCATTTTAGAATGATTGTATTTTTTTTGGAAACATGTGAACAACCAAACACTGTCAGTGAAACTTTACCGTCTGTATTCGGCTGAAAATATGTACTTTGTCCTGTCGTTCCCATACCTAATATTTGAGAAAGAGTAAATGTTGTATAAATATTAATGTAGAATTGAGTAGAAACTAGTAGCTGTTTGGAAAGTGTATTGTTTATAGTGCGTTTCACAATGACATTTTTTTTTTCAAGGTCATAAAAGAATGTATACGTTTGTTCCTCATATTTGTAAGTTTGTCCCTAACTTCTTCTTCTTCTTTCGGCTGCTCCCATTAGGGGGCGCCACAGCGGATCATCAGTCTCCATACCACCCTGTCCTCTACATCTGCCTCTTTTACACCAGCTACCTGCATGTCTTCCCTCACCACATCCATAAACCTCCTTCTTGGCCTTCCTCTTTTCCTCCTACCTGGTGGCTCCATCCTCAGCATTCTTCTACCAATATAATTCATGTCCCTCCTCTGCACATGTTCAAACCATCTCAATCTCACCTCCCTCACCTTGTCACCAAAACATCCTACATGTGCTGTCCCTCTAATAAACTCATTTCTAATCTTATCCATCCTCGTCACTCCCAACGAAAACCTCAACATCTTCAGCTCTGCTACCTCCAGCTCCACCTCCTGTCTTTTACTCAATGCCACTGTCTCTAATCCATACAACATCTCAGGTCTCACCACAGTCCTATAAACTTTCCCTTTCACTTTTGCAGACACCCTACTATCACAAATCACTCCTGCCACTCTTCTCCACCTAATCCACCCACCCTGCACTCTTTTCTTCACTTCTCTAACTCACTCTTCATTACTTTGGATAAGTTTGTCCCCAACACACAGACTAAAGTATAGCTTATTTCCTGTAACTGCGCTAAACACTTAATTCATCATACAATGTTTTCAATACAATACAATACTATTTTGTTAACTGCTGTGTATTTTGCTTATTCACAACTGCACATTCCACCCATATTTATACTGCATATACTGTATCATACATACATTTCATACTTGTACATAACTATATCATGTCATTTGAGTATATTATCTTCTGACATGTTTGTCTATGCACAATATTTGCACAGTATATTGTATATTACTATATATACCATATATTATTGCCTACTGCACCTTCTGTACAATAATCACCCTCAATTTTGTTTATATATGTACCTCATTCCCTATTTATCTGCTGCTATTTATTGTAAATAAGCCACTTATGCATGTCTGGTTAGATGCTAACCGCTAATTTCATTGGCTCTGTTCATGTACCTTTGCACAATGAGAATTAAGTTGAACCGAATCGAATCGAATCGAATCGAATGAACGAATCAGTGATGACTTCACGATTCATCATTGTGATTTATCTCCAACCTGATTGGTTGTTTTGCCCATGTGCCCTTTTGTCACCTGTAATAAATTTATGTTTAAATACCATCACGTTTCCATGGTTGAGTTGCCAAGTCACTTTGGTTCTTCTGCGAGGAACAAGTCATCTTGATTTTCTTGCCTTTTGTTATTGTTGTTCATGTTCTGATCTTGTTTTGCCCCATTGTTGTTTTTTTTGCCAATCGCCCAACCCATTGCCATTTCCTAATTTTGTCTCACAACTTTGCCTGCCTTAATAAAATGTTCTTTTACCTTCGTTTGCAACGATCTATATTATATCACATGACATTCACCAAGAATTGCTCGTGAGCAGTGGTCATTTTATTTGAGGGCGTGGTCGGGATAATCATATAAATATGTATATCATTTTAAATATTCAATTGCAGTTTATCTTTGGATTAGGTTAGGTTTTAAAATATAGCAATTAAAATATGCAATATTTAAGCCTATTTTGTTTTTGTTTTTTTAAGCCAAAGTAACTCACAAAACTGCTTTGAATCACTGCAGGGATGGTTTGTTTTCAGGACAATGTTTTACGCCAATTTGCGCCAATGGCCAAAGGTTTCATCCACAAACATCGCATGATATTTCACACTGCTCAATACTCTTCCATTAAGCCTATGTGAGAGTAAAGAATTTCCACCAGCTTTTCCATTTTCTTCTAAGATTTCTTGGCTGCTTTTCTAATCCTGCTTTTACCTGGTCATTGAATTCATGGACTTCCACCACACTTTTGAATAGATTTATGATAAATCAGTGTATATATTTAAAGAAAAAAAAGGGTGTGAAAGGACTTACTCATAAAGAGCAGGGCGACCAGACATGGCAGGATTGGGAACCCCATGAACAATAGTTGATCTGAACATATTAACAGAAATATCATTTCTCAATAAGAACAATATGTAAGAAATGGAAGAAAAATGAAAGTAATATCTATGCTTATCATCATTTAACACACATTTTCAGAGAGTATGCAATTTAATTGTGGCAAAAAAAAATTTAGGTCAATTTATTTCTTTTTTTTTTTAGTTCCAATTTTTTTGCACAGCTATAAGACAATAGCTTTAAAAAAAAAAATGTATTTGCCTAAAATCTGTTTTTGTTGTTTGGGTATGTGCAAAAAATTTGTACCTGATGCTGCAATATCCAATATCATTTTTAATATTGTACTTTTTTTTTTTTTTCAGTTTACCAACTGTGTAAATTTAAATAGAACCACAAGAAAACATCATTTAATGCACTGGTAAAATGAATGCAGCTGGAAGGTCCAGTGCAACTCAAGATTTATATTCTCAAAGTAAAAATGCTGTAAAGAAATATAACAATAACTGAATTTCGGTTTAAAAAATGTGTTATCAATCATATTTCCTGATTTCTTTTTCTAAGGAATCACTAATAAAAAATATACAATTTAATAATTCATAGCTCAGCAATAAACAAATAATTGAATGAATTCCTTATCAGCATAAATAAAAAAAAAATGATACAAATAAATTGATTAAACACTTACCAGGCTGTAAACCACTTTTACTGTGTCTGCAGAATATCACTGCAAATCATTTACATGAGGAGAGAATCACCCTCTCTATATATACACACATTTTAACAGGAAACAAATCAAAAATATGCGGACGTACAATAGTGATGTTCTTGTTTTTCTTGTTTCTTGATCCTTATCGGGAAATTACCTTATGCTTCAAGAGAGAATAGTTTCATAATGGTTTTTTTTTTAGAAATTACTAAACTTCTGAAAAACTAAATTGCCTTTTTTTTTTTTTTTTTTTTTTTTAAATTTTTTTTTTTTATTCAAACTTAAAAAGTCTTTTTTACTATTTAAGAATTATTGCCAAAATAGACAAAAAAGCTGATTAAGCAAATGTTTTCTACTCATTGTACTGTTCTGAGAATTTTATTAGAAATGAAAATTAGAGAACACCAGAAGAAGTGATAACCTCTTTTTCTTTAAGCGAGTTAAATTAGTGCTCATATTTCATTTACAGTGAATGAAAAAATCTTTCTCAAGACCTGCTGTCATGAAGATCGTGATGGAACTGCCCTTAAATTTCCTATTCTGCAAAACTACATAGAGATGAATTTGTGACATGAATGATGTGCTTCGCAAAAGTGCCTGTAAATGTCTGCAGGCCTTTTGTGTTTGCGTTGATTTCAAAAGCCTCGAGTCATGTGAAAGTTCCTATTAAACAAAGTTATGAATATGACTATATTAACATCCTGACAAGCAACCAAGTCTCTTCATGGTACTATACACATGATTAAAACATTGGTGTGAAAATATGAAACTTCAGCATTAATGAGGAATTTATTATAATAATAATTGTTCCCCTGAAGGCATGAAATAATAGTTGCATTGCTCATAGTGTCATTGTGTCTATAACAGTTACATGACAGATATTTTAATTATATACTCTATTAAACAGCATGTACTACAAGAACACTGTCGATCATAATATTAGTTTAGACTGAAGAAAAAAAATAAAAACATCCCACAGCCAGTCAGTCTGGTCTGACAAGTGCATATTTAATCTTTATTTCCTCCTGCGTTTGCCTACGTAACACATGCAAAAACAACTCGAAATCTTAAATTCTTAAATCTTAAATCTTTTTTTATACTTTTTATTATAATAGAATCATCAGTACATGCAGAATATAAATAATAACGAGGATCAGATGATGATTGGGTCGAAATTATAGAAATGATTTGCATTTCATTTTATTGGGTTGCGTCTTGTTTCTCATTTCTGTTTAAATTCGCATTATATTTAGGATTTCTTTTCCTTCATTCTAATTTCTATTATTTTTTGCCAACAAAAACAGCCATCGTTGCCTTGAGGTAACAAACTCCAAAATCGCTAGAAATTAAATTTGGGAAAAAAAAATAAAAAATTATATTGTATTTTGAATGAAAATATTAGAACAATATATACATTTATTTAGCCAATGGTATAAAAGAGTAGTTTTCACTGCTTATAAATGAGAAAATGCAATTGTGTCCTCCAGTGGTGGGCCATCAGGGCCAGCAAGGGCTTCTCTGCTGACCTAAACACTATCAGAAGCACTGACCTAACATTCTCTTGGCTGCACTGCTTCCAGTATGTGTATGCGGATGTTAGATGTTTTTGTCTCATCGGGTTTCAGCCTTTATTTGCTGCCATGTCAATCTAATCTGCCCAGGGCCTTCATGATCAGTAGTTCTGGCCGATGTACCTTAAACTATATTATCAACGGGTCTTTTACCAATCAGATTTCAAATTCTCCTCACAGAGCAGCTCGCTGGCCTAGAATAGTGTCAGCATTTTTCCGGTCTCTGATTGGTTGGTCAAAGGGCAACTGTTACAGCCAAGTTCGACTGGCAAAACACGTGTGTAGCGCTGCACACATTAATACATCTAAGTTAGAGTTTTTTTATGCCCACAATGGCTAACAGAGGAAGAGAAATTCATCTCGAACATACATGTGTTTAGCATCAAATTGTTTGTTTGCATCTCTGGATGGTAATTTATCTGCGACTGTTCAAAAGACAATGGCATGTAAACCTATTTTTTTTACTTCCTTGAACAAAAAACTTCACAAAGGAATACTTTGCAAGCGTCACATACCGCACACTCTTTGTTCATTTACTGGAATCAAATGATTTACAAGTTGTTCTGCATATTTAGCATGCAAGCACCTTCAGTTTCTATTGAGTGTCAAATATTCAAATTTTGTCTAAGAGTCACATTTCACCCTATTGTTGATATGTTCTGTGTCTGTTTCTCTGGATATCTATCTATCTATCTATCTATCTATCTATCTATCTATCTATCTATCTATCTATCTACAGGTAAAAATAAAAGTACACCCTTTTTGAATTCTATTGAAACTAAGTGCACCCATGCAGCCTTCATAGAAATAAAAATCTAAATAGCGTCCAGCTGCTGCTAATTAAATGCGCTTGATTAAACAATAATCAGCAAATGTGACCACCTCTATAAAAGCCAAAGTTTTAGCAGTTTGCTGTT
Organism: Silurus asotus; assembly: GCA_024362625.1. NCBI lineage: Eukaryota > Metazoa > Chordata > Actinopteri > Siluriformes > Siluridae > Silurus > Silurus asotus. Next base: position 1,522,507 of record MU551664.1, read on the forward strand.
CTCGACCATTCAGGGTTGTGTAGACACAATGCCAAGGAGGAAAGACTTCATTTTTGATCTGAGAGAAGCAATTGTTGGGAAGTGTTCAATCTGGAACGGGTTATAAGGCCATTTTTTAGGACTTGAAAGTCCATCAATCTACAGCGAGGAAGATTATTTCCAAACTGATTCTGAATTAAATTGACAATTTCTTGTGGATATGCCTTTTAAGATACTGCTGACAGATTTTCATGGTTCAGCTCAGTCTAATACTTTATGCCATCTGACTGGAACATTCCAATAGCTTCATAGATTGTATGAAGAGATAAGGTTTTTTTTGTTTATTTTATTTTTTTACATAAAAGAAACTGATGCTACTGTAACACAAGATAAAAAAAAAAACTACTACTTTAATTACTATTCATTTATATAACAGGAATGTTATATAAAAGGAATATAAAAAGGAATGTTGTCACTACACATTTACTGTCCCTGAGACAATATGAGTGGAAAACATTGATTGGAGCCACATTCTAAAGGAAATCCTTTCTTATATGTATAATGCAATTATGTATTTCTCTGTCTTTGATAACTGCATACTATATTCTTAAAAAGGGCACTTGTTTAACCAGGAACATACACTATATTGCCAAAAGTATTGGGTCACCTAGTCAAAAGTAAAGTATGTGATTTCTGAGCTTCCACATTTAGTCCCAATTCACTCCTATAATTTCCTCCACTCTTCTGGGAAGATGTTCCACTAGATTTTTAGGGTTTGCTTATGGAAATTTGTGCTCATCAGCCACAAGGGTGTTATGAAAGGCAGGTAATGATGTAAGTGAGGAGGCCTGGGGTGCAATCAGCATTCACATTCATCCCAAAGGTGTTCAGTAGGGATGAGATCAGAGCTCTATAGCAGGAGATCTTCCTCTCCAAAGAATGTAAACCAGATATTTAAGAAAATGACTTTGTGCACAGGGGCATCACCATGCCAAGTTTTGTGTTTCCAAGTACAAGTGAATGCGAAATACACACAATTCACCTTAACTCACCTTAACTCTTAAATTATGTGAAGCTGCTTTGAGACAATGTCTTTTGTGAAAAGCGCTATACAAATAAACTTGACTTGACTTGGATGACAGGAATTTTAGGAGTGGCTTGTGTTTCATTGTCATCTAATGGGTAAGAATGTGCAGTGTGTGCAGAGTGCAAATAGGGTCATCAGCATTATTAGCTAGGAATGAATACACATTATTATTATTATTTATTATTGTATAATTTTTTATAAAACTTTTTTTTTTTAATGTGCAACCAGAAGCTTCTGTCACCGAAACAAATTCCCTCTAAGTGCAAACATACTTGGCAACAAAACTGTTTCTAAATTCATTTTGTCCTAAAGTTTTTAATGAGGAGTTTGATTTCTTTATAGGGATAAATATATTTAATATTGTATTTATAAATGTATCTTGGATCTAGTTTTTTTTTTAAACCTACTTTGTGTGTGTGTGTGTGTGTGTGTGTGTGTGTGTGTGTGTGTGTCTTTTAAAGTCCTAGGAGGAGTCTGCAATTGGTTTCCATGCAAGGGTTTCTGAGAACTGCAGTCTGATAGGAAACAGTGTTAGTGTTTATAGCGCACTCTGGTGGATAGTGGGAGGAACGAAATGGGCCGAACACTTGACAGCTACCTGCACCCATAGGTTTGGTTCCTTTGATACAATTCCCCAATATATTCCCCTCTCAAACCTAAGATCCAGGCAGTTGACGTTGTTTTAATTTCTATTAGCACTAAAATGGTTATTGTGTTCTTTCCTACCACGTTCTTTACAGCACAATGATTTAAAGTCAGAAAGCATGTTTAAGCAGAGTAGATGCTCCTCTTCATATTTGAGAAGATCAACATTGGCCCTCAGTGGTTTAGTGGTGGAAGTCTGGCAATCATATATCATTGGTATAGTTTGTACAGAACAACTGTTTCAATAATTATTGTTGGTATGACATTCCAAATGTTTTGCTAACCTCTGTTTATTAGCATGCAGGTGTAGAATCCTAACAGAAAATATTTCTTATTAGTAAAAGTGAAGTTAATGCAAATTTTAGTTCAAAATATTAAAATAAAATTAAATAAATGTCCGGCTTGGGAAATGTTTATCGGAAATCTATTATCTTTAAATAAATAAAGTTTATTTCTGGGTATGTTTAATATATTTAATATATTATTATTATATTTTATTTTATATATATAAACCTGCTCCCTTCTCTCACAACAAATCACAATATTATCTGCAAAAATCATTGTCCAGGAAGACTCCTGTCTGACATCGTCCTTCAACCTGTCCATCGCCACTGCAAACAGAAAAGGGCTCAGAGCCGATCCTTGACCCCCACCATTTGTACTGTCTCAATAAGATTAGAATATAATTTATCACATAATGCAGGCTTCAGGAACCACTTAATGCAACCTAAAAAGCATAGACATACTGTTCCAATGTCTTTCAGCTGCAGCAAAACTTTTTAGCGTAGTAAAATACAGTCATGCAAAAGTATTTAAGTAAATTCAGGACATAGTAAAAATCATTTGTTCCCCTTCGGGAACTCGTGCTGCATCAAAACGCTATGAAAACGCCCCTGTCCACGCTCTGAACCACATGTAAAATCCAGCCGATAGACAAGCCGTGACGTCATAGACAGGTGACGTCACGTAAACCAGGAAACTACAAGATGGCTTTGCGGTGGTAGCGACATTAGCTTCTGTTTGTTCAGGTAAGCGCTTTGTGTGTGTTATCTGTGCAGTCTTGAGCTTAAATGCAGGCAGAATTCCGTCTGCATGTTTCCTGATTGCCCCGCTTCATTTTGGAGCGTGCTTAGTCAGCTCTTGAGGGTATTGGTTATTAGCATTTTACCCATGTGGCTATGCGCTCCTGTCTGTAAGCCGAGTCTCATTTCCCAGGAATAGCGCTCGTTCGGCGGTTGCTTCTCGTTCGTGTAACGCGGTGCTCCGTATTTCTTGCTCCGAGGTGGGAGAAGTTTCAGAGATCGCTCTCCCTCGTGGCTTCGGCTCTCCAAGGTATCGGCTGTCAGCATTTTAGCCATGTGGCTATGCGCTGCTGGCTGCTAGCCGAGCTCCCATTCCCTGGGGAGAGCGATCGTTTGGAAACGGCTCTTTTCCTGGTGTGTTTAAAACACGGTGCTCCGTATTTCTTCCTCTGAGGTGGGAAGAATTTCGGAAAATTCGGGGAAGCATGCCTGGCGGCTGCTTCTTCTCCCGGTGCGGGCGGCGCGGCGTTACATGGCTCTCTCTCTGAGGAGGATAAGACGGTGGATGCTAGCAAGCCTGCGGACTCCTCCTGTGCTGTACGTGGTGCTCCTTGAGGTCGTGGCACGGGCCGGGTCCAAGCTGAATCTAGCTTGGCCGGTCATGTAGCAGATGCAACGCGCACCCAGTGAGCTGGATAAGCGTTTCCTGCGCCCTGTGTCACAGCCTCAGCGCCTTCCCTGATCTGCGCACCGAGGTGTCTGGTTGCCGGTGTGCTTTTCCAATGTTTTTCGCTGTGCGTGAATGTTATTGGGTCTAAGTAGCGCAGCTACAGGACGATGCCGCTTGTGGTAGTGATGCTAGCTAGCTATCTCTCCTTAAGTGCTGCATCTATAAAGGTTTATCGGTTTGCTTATGAAGAGCCGCTTGTCTTTGGTAGGGAGGGCTACATGGTGGGTCAGGCTGCGGGTTGCTTCCACACGATTAATGTGTTGCAGGCATTCCAGGCTGGCCTGCTATGAGGGATGGTGTGAGCTTCCTTCTGAGCGCCACTGTGACCCCTCCTGGTCTGACCTGGTGACGCTTTGGGTAAGGGCGATTGCTGGCAGGTTCAGGAGACCGCAGTGGCGTTTCAGTGGTAGTTCCTCGCTGCTCCAATGGGGCTGCTCGGCGACAGCCTCGCCCTGGTACATCCAGGCACAGCGAAATAGCCCGGTTCAGGGGACTGTCTGCCAGCCCTGCCATGGGTCGTGTTCAGGGTGCAGCTTTCTCCAGCGGTTTGCTCCGGCCGTAAGATCGCTGTGAATGGGGGGATCCGCCGCCTCTCAGGAGGTGTAGTCCGATGCAGAGCACCGCTTCAGCTGCTCTGAGTGGGTCAGGGGCCAGCCCCGAGGGGTTGGTTCTCCCTGTGGGAACTTTCTTTCAGTCTGGAGTCCTGTGTACTGTGGAGAAGGGCTGCGCAATTCAGTTTGCATTTTCTCCTCCCCGGTTCAACGGGATGTGTCCCACCCTGATGGGACCTGTGCAGGCTCTGGTCCTGGGACAGGAGGTGTGTGGTCTCCTGAGGAAATGGGCCATCAAAAGTGTTTCCCTCCTCCTTGTTCAGAGAGTCAGGCTACTACAGCCCGTGCTTCATTGTTCCGAAAAAGGACGGCGGGTTGCATCCCATTCTGGATTTCCACTCCTTAAACCACTCACTTTTAATCGAGTCTGAGGACTGATTTGTATTACGTTAGATCTGGAGGTCGCATGCTCCCACGCAGCCATCCTTCACCACACACGGGAGGTTGCTTTCGGGGCGAAGCTGCCCAATTTCGGTCCTTCAGTTCGGCCTAGCGCTCTCACCCCGTACCTTCACAGAGTGCGTGAACACGGCCTGCTGCTGCTTCAGGGCATTCGCATTTTGTATTATATTGGTTAATTGGTTAATATTGGCTCATTTAGAGCACCAGGCAGTTCAGCATTAAGATCTCACCTGCATGAAGGTACTGGGGTTCAGACTGAAATGCCGGGTAGAGTGTACTTTTTCCAGCACGAAGAACCACTTTTCTCGGTGTGGTGTGGGACTTGGCCGGGTTGCGGGCATGGTTGTCTCCAACCCGGTTTAAAGTCATTCTCACCGCAGTCAGGAGGGTAGGAGCAGGACAGCCACTCGCTGTGAGGCAGTTCCAGAGGCTGCTGGGTCTCATGGCGGCAGCGTCCAGTGTAATTCCACTTGGCCTCCTCCGCACGAGGCCCCCTAGTGGTGGCTCCGGGGCAGAAGGGTTCTCCCCCTTGGATGCATGGAAGGACCCTACATTCTGTCCCGAGGCCCCATTTTAGGGACTCCTTGTCGTCGCGTAATGCTAACGACAGACGCTTTCCTTATGGGGTGGGGAGTGGTCATGAGTGGCCACTCCGCCCAGGGTCTGTGGAGCGGCCTGCGTCTCTCGTGGCAAATACATTGCCTGGAGATGCTGGCAGTGTTGTTGGGGTTAAAACACTTCCTCCCAGTCCTGAGAGATCTTCATGTGTTGGTCCACATGGACAATACTGCGGTGGTCTCATACATCATCAACCAGGGGGGCCTCTAGTCTCGGCCCATGCAAACAACTGGCACAAGAGGTCCTCTTGTGGTCCCGGGACGAACTCCTCTCATTGAGAGGCGTTTACCTCCCGGGAAGGTTGAATGTCAAAACAGACGCCCTGTCGAGACAGTGACTGCCATGGGATGGTCTTGGCAGAGGCTTCGCCTGTATGCCTGGAGAGAGTTCACCGGGAAGGAGTCTCTCTCCTCCTGGTAGCAGGCAGGCCGAACCCTGGTTCACCCCTGTTCGGAGTTGTGGACGCTGTGGCTGTGGCCCCTGAGGGGGCATGGTTCATAGCAGCTGTTCTCCCTAACAAGTACAGTTTGCCACAGGGTTAGCCTCTTCGACCCTGAAGGTTTCCGTGTTCGCTGGGTAGGCACCCATTGGTGACACGTTTTCTCCACGATACCCGGAGGCCGAGGCCCAGGGCGCGACTCAGAGTGCCTGTCTGGGACTTGGCAGTTGCCCCGTCCCACCTGGAGTGTTTCTATAGCCTGAGTGCGTGCCTAAGGTGCCTACGGCTCCCGCACGATGTGTCGTGTTACAGGCATTCTGCCCTCCTCTGTTTATAGCCCCTGACCAGGGGTTACAGACCCAGCTGTGTCCAGTGGACACAGGACGTTAAGCAAGGGGGTAGTGGATGCCATCCTTTTAGCTGCAAGTCCTGGTCTCCCTGCTTCGAATGGGGTCTGGCCTCGCTCCACCGGGGTGTGGCGGCCTCTGCGGCCTGGTCTGCTGAAGTAGCTCTCCTGGACGTCGCGATGCGGCAGGCTGGTCCCCCCCCGCTGACCTTGTTGGGTTGTGGCCTCGACCCAGAACCACCTCAGGCTCCTCTGTCCTGGTGCAGGTGCCTAAGCCTTAAACACGGGACAGGTATGGGTAAGTGTGGCGTGATTGGACACTCGTTCCCATAAAGTTGTTCCCATACAACTCGAATTCCCAAAGGGGAACGTCACTAGGTTACGAACGTAACCCTAGTTCCCTGGGGAAATGAGATGCTGCCTCTCCATGCCACACTCCCTGCATCCCTGCAGCGCTTACCTTCTTTCTTTGCAGAAACTAATGTCACTACCACTGCACAGCCATCTTGGATTACACGACGTCGCCTGTCTATGACATCATGGCTTGCCTATTGGCTAGATTTCACGTGATTTAGATCGTTGACGACACAGGGGCGTTCCCACAGCATTTAGACGCAGCGTCTCGTTCCCTCTGGGAACTAGGGTTACGTTCGTAACCTAGAGACGGTCCTTATCAGATCTTAAAATTAGGTATATTTAAGATAAGCATAAACACCATGTGACATTTTTACAGCATGCCCTTCATTTTTTACTTACATCAGGCCGAAGTGGAGGAACCATGTGTGAAAATTTGCTTCCAAAATAATTCAGAGGTTAAGTAACATCCAGTCTTCACAAAGACTGCTAATGAGGTTTATGCAGCCAGATAGAGGCAAAACATTTTTGTCATAACTCACAACCTGTGGTGGGGAGAGATTGAGGTGGTAAAAAACAAGGACACACCCATTAAATATTTAGTTATTTATTATTCAGAAATGTTCACTTATCAATGTCTAATCTTGCTTTAATCTTTCTCTGGAAAAGAAAGTGATTTCATCACAAGTAAAAACAATGATTTGTCTTGTTTTACTCATTATACAATAGATAATCAAAAAAAACTATTTAGACTGAGGAACAAGTTAAAACACCCTACCCAAAAAAAGCTAGTGTTACTCTATTTGGCTGAAATACCTTAATTAAGACAATTCTTGTAGCCATCCACCAGTATATAACATCGGTCAGAGGAAAGTTTGCTCCAGTCCATGCAGAACTCTTTCAGCTGTGAGATGTTTAAGGTTTTTTTTTGCATGTACAGCCTAATTCAAAAACTCCGTCTCCTTAGCCGAAGGCAGTTTGGCCAGGGGAATGAAATGAACCATCTTCGAGAATCGGTCCACCACGGTAAGAATGACAGTGCTGCCGGCAGACGGCGGGAGCCCGGTAACAAAATCCAGGGCAATGTGAGACAAGGGGCGTTTAGGCACAGGAAGTGGACGTAGCAATCCCACCGAATGGCCCTTCGGATTCTTGTGTTGCGTGCAGGTGGGACAGGTGGCAACAAATTCACCGACATCTTTTCGGACCGTGGGCCACCAGAACCGCTGTTGGAGGACAGACAGAGTTCGAGGAAACCCGGGATGGCAAAACAGAGGCGAGCCGTGACACCACTGGAGGACTTGGGACCGCAGCTGCTCGGGAACAAAGAGTCTGTCAGTAGGGCAACCCTCCGGAGCTGGCTGGTCTATAGCCGCAAGTTTAACCCTAGCCTCGAGGTCAAGGTCCAGGGCACGCACAGTAACTGAAGGAGGAAGTATGGGTGTGAAGGTGGGATCTTCTTCCTCCACAGGGGAGTGTAACCTGGAAAGAGCGTCAGGCTTCCCATTCTTAGATCCTGGGCGGTAGGAAAGAGAGAAATTGAACCTGCCAAAAAAAAGTCCCCAGCGAGCCTGGCGAGGATTGAGGCGCTTGGCGGTGCGTAGATACTCCAGGTTGCGGTGATCAGTCCAGACCAAGAAAGGGGTCTCGGCCCCCTCTAACCAGTGACGCCTTTCTTCCAGGGCAAGCTTGACAGCCAGGAGCTCCTGCTCACCAGTGGGGTAATCGCGTTCAGCTTGGTTAAGATGGTGGGAGAAGAAGGCACAAGGGTGCAACTTATTATCAGAAGCGCCCCTCTGAGACAGTACAGCGCCTACCCCTAGGTCAATCGACTTCCACGATGAACTGGCGAGAGGGATCGGGAAAAACCAGGACTGGGGCAGAAGTGAAGAGGTCTTTGAGTCAGATGAACGCTCGTTCCGCTTCAGGAGACCATGAAAAGGACCGGCGGGAGGAGGTCAGTTGGTGAAGAGGGGCGGCAACCGAACTGTAGCCTCTAATAAACCTCCGGAAAAAATTGGAGAACCCCAGGAACCTCTGCAGCTGCTTCCTAGAGGAGGGTGTGGGCCATTCCTTGACAGCTCTGATCCTGGCAGGATCCATACTTATGCTCCCCACAGCAAGAGTAAATCCCAGAAAGGAGGTGCTAGAGACATGGAACTCACATTTCTCCGCCTTGACATACAGGCCATTCTGGAGGAGGCGCTGGAGTACCAAACAAACGTGGCCAACATGCTCATCCAGAGACCGGGAGAACACCAAGATGTCATCCAGATACACAAAAACATAGCGGTTCAACATATCACGCAGCACGTCATTGATAAGAGCCTGGAAAAACGCTGGCGCGTTGGTGAGACCAAACGGCATGACCAAATACTCATAGTGACCAGACGGGGTGTTGAAAGCTGTCTTTCACTCATCCCCCTCACGGATGCGAACGAGATGGTACGAGTTTAGTGAAAACGGAAGCACCTTGGAGCTGTTTAAATGCCGTGTCCATTAAGGGGAGCGGATAGCGGTTCTTGATGGTGATGCTATTGAGACCACGATAATCGATGCAGGGGGTAAAGTCCCATCCTTCTTCTCAACGAAAAAGAACCCCGCACCAGCAGGGGAGGAGGAAGGGCGAATAAGGCCAGTGGCAAGTGAGTCCTGAATGTACTGCGTCATGGCTTTTTGCTCGGGGCCCGACAGGTGATACAAACGTCCCCGGGGGGGGCGAGGACCCGGGTAGGGGGTCGATGGCACAGTCATATGGCCGATGAGCAGGCAAGGAGGAAGCTCGGGGCCTTGCTAAATACCTGACCAAGGTCATGATACACAGAGGAAATTGAGTCAAGGTCCAAAATTTTCCGGAGTTTGCCAGAGAAGGCGGAGAAAGAAATGCAGTGGGGGGGTCTGGTTCTCCCACTCAGCGGTGGCCCACTGGAGAGCGGGACCTGATAGCCGAGAAATCACATAGGCCACCTTGGCTACTTTGGTGGGAAAAGAAGAGGGTTGAAGTTGAAAGATGATGCCGCACTGAGTGAGGAAGGAGCGGCAGTGTCCTGGTTCCCCAGAGAAACGTGCCGGTGGCATTAGGTGAGGTTTACGGGAACTGACCATGACCGGAGCAGGTTCCATCTCGGTTAAAGGTGCAGGTGAGGCGACAGGTGTGGCTACAGCCGATGTACTGGGATTTTGAGTTGCGTTGCATGAAACCTTGAAGTGCCGAACCAAGCTCACGTAGCTGCTGATCATGGGTGACGCAGATCTGTTTCAGAGAGTCTATACTCTCCCTTAAATCCTGTGCGTCCATAGTTGGCCAGATTGTTCTGTCAGGAACGCGAGAGGAAGGACCCAAATGCAGGACATAGAAAATATCAAAAGGCGGTCTTTAATTTTAGGGAAGAAACATAGACAATACAAACAGTCAGAGAACAAATGTTGAACTCTTAAAAAAGCATGGAAAAAAAACAAAGAGCAGAAAAAAGGTGAAAGAATAACCAACAAACGTCCAAAAACTGCGGGCAAAAAACTGGAAAAAGTAGAGATTCAAAGTGAAAGCAAAAATAATCCACAGGGGAAAAAACGGCAAGATAGTCCCAAAAAGCATAACAAAAGGCCAAAAAACAATCTGGCAAGGAATAACAGGAGCCTGGCGTCTATTTATACCCATCAAAGATGGCCGAACAAACCTCCAAATAAAATGTTAAAGGGTTCAGTTAAATCACTCGACTAAACTGTCATTTTGGAGAAGAAAAAAAAAAAGAGTTCCTCTGCAAAACTGCATGCAGAGATGGCGCAGAGAGCCATTTGTTCTGGGTTTCACATTCCCATAGTTTTCTAAATCTTACATAAAGCATTGGTCCATGTTGTTTCACTAGCTGACATCCATGCCTGGTCAAAAAATAATAATTACCATTAGTATTTGTTTCTGACCCAAGTGCTTGGCCATCAGATTATAATAAATGACTGTTCATGACCAACTACTTTGGGTGAACAATGTATGGATGGAGAAGTGGAATGTATAGAAATGCATTTGCATCAAATAGAACATATTTACTTTTAATCACCACATTATCTGTGTAAAGCTGCTTTGAGACAATATTCATTGTTAAAAGTGCTATACAAATAAAAATGAATTGAATTGAATTTGTGGCTTATGGTATATAATGTGGAAGTGAGGCTGCTCGGCAGACCAACTACAGCTTTTGTTAAATAATAATAAAGGCCGTCATCTTCTGGAAGCAACCCCATCACTCTAAATCGTTTCTACAACACCATCCAGTTCTTAGTCACCTCTCTTACTAAGGCCCCAATTCTCTGGCAGAGCAACCAGGTCTTGAAGGAGTCCTGTTGGTGCCACACTTCTTCATTTGAGAATTATGGAGGCCACTGTGCTCCTGGGAATCTTCAGTGCAGCAATTCTTTTGTAGCCTTCCCCTTGAACAATGCATTTGACCTCATGGCTTGTTTTTTTGCTATGATATGCATTGTTAACTGTGAGACCTTTTATAAAAGATGTGCACACCTTTCAAAATAATGTCCAACCAATAAACTTTTTCACAGCAGGACTCTAATCAAGATGTACAAACATCTCAGCAACAATCAAAATAATTGAGAGGCAACTAGGCTTATTTAAGTGTTATTGCAAAGGGTCTAAATACATAACATTCAGGATTGCATCTTGAACCCATTTTGCTAGAACGAGTAGCAGACATTCTAGCAGTCTGCCACTAGGAGGTGTGCATAGACTCAATACACAATAATGATCGTAAATAAATAAGTTTAACTAAATAGTGATCGTTTATGATCGCACCACGCTGCTGGATCTGCGTTTTACAATTAACCACCTCTTAAATACCCAGTCCTTTAAACCACTACCGCCACTGTTGACATTAATTCCTCCTTTCCTGAGACGCCCTGTCTGTCTGCTACGAGGCAGGAAGCACTGAGAAGAACCTGTTGGAGAGGCAGGTTACATGTCAGGCTAAGGACTCACCTGGATTCTTCGTCTCTGAGATGTAAAAATCAATCAGGAATTGGCTATGCTAGAAGATAGCGGGAATGCGACTTTAAAGCAATAAGCACTCACTCCCACTCCAATGTCTCTTGCAACCTTTTTATATATTGCTCATCTGTACTTATTTGCGAATAAACGTAATTTTCTTAATGATAGAATTATTAATGGACTGAAAAAATATCAAGTACAAAAAAAAGAGTTTTTATTTTAAAGGATTGACAAGGTGGATTAGAGTGGCTCCAACAATGTTGTCACATTATAAATGGCCAGTAGATGGCAGAGCAATGCAGTGACAGGATGTGCATTTCACTGAATTGCTCTGCCATCTCCTGGCCATTTTTAATGTGACAACATTGTCAACATGTCAGTTTTGTCATGTTCAGCCTGATACAACATTCAAATTCATTTTTCTTAATCTAGTACCATATAATGACAAAGTACAACAAATTCGAAAAATTAATTTTATATAAATAAATAAATCACATCACATCTACACAAGTAGTCAAACCTTTTACTCAGAACTTAATTGCTGCCAAAGTTGCTTCAACTAAGTCTTTTTAGGTATGACACTTGGATTGGTATATTTTCTGCCATTCTTCAAGTCAAATCCTCTTAAAGTTAGTTAGATCGGATTGGGAAAGTCGGTGAACAGCCACTTTTAGGTCTCTCCAGAGATGTTCAATAGGGTTCTGTCTAGGTCAGGGTTCTGGCTTGACCACTATAGAACTTTCACCCAGTTATCCCTAAGCCACTATTATGTTGTCTTGGCTTTGTGCTACATGTCATCATGTAGGAAGCTGAACCTTCGGCCATGAAACAGGTTTTTATTGATTTTGCTTTGCTTCATTTAGCTCTCAACCTTGACCATTTGGCTGCCACCACCATGCTTCACTTTTGGAATAATTTTATTGAGATAAAAGGTGCTTTCTCATCTCCAGACAATGTTTAGAATTGAGGCCAAACAGTTAATTTGATTCAACCAAAGAATGTTCTACTACACAATCCAAAAAAAGTCCTTTACTTGCCTGTTGGCAAACTATAAGTTGGCATCTATAGGATTTACACTGAGGGGAGACTAGTCCCATCTAGCCACGCTGCCATAAAGCCAAAATCTGTGAAGGACTGAAGTGATGTTTGTCTTTCTGGAACTGTGTCTCATCTCTAAACAGACTCTCCAGAGCTCAGTGACCATTGTCGAAGAATAAGGCTAAACAAATATGCATATGGAACATGTGTATGTTACTTCTATTAAAATGTTCTTCTGATGTGTTATGCATACTGGAATGTGACATGTAGTTTCTATGCATGAAATAGTATAGATTGTTATGTGTGCGTGTCCATACCAAGACATTTGGGGGCCACCATTCTATGGATAAGGGGGGCCCTAAATGAGACACAGATGTTGAGTGAACAATGTATGAATGAAGAAGTGGAATGTATAGAAATGCATTTGTGGTTTAGCTTATATAATGTGAAAGTGAGGCTGCTCGGCAGACCAACTCCAGCTTTTGGTAAATGATAATAAAGGCCGTCATCTACTGGAAGCAAAACCTGTGACTCTAAATTGTTTCTACAACACTATCCAGTTCTAGGTCACCTCTCTTACTGAGGCCCTGATTTTATTGCTTGGTTTTTGCTCTGATATGCATTGTTAACTGTGACACACCTTTCCAAATAAAGCCCACCCAGTGAACTTTTCCACATCAGGAATCTAATCAAGATGTACAAACATCTCATCAACAATCAAAAGAATTGAGAGGGAACTAAGCTTATTTAAGTGTTATTGCAAAGGGTTTGAATGCATAAGATTTGGGAGTGCATCTTGAACCCGGGTTGCTAGAGCGAGCAGCAGACATTCCAACAGTCTGCCACTAGGAGGTGTTGCAACCCAAATGCAGAGATACAATTATTAAAACTATGGACTTGTATATTAAGTATACTAATACTTTCTTTCGGCTCTCCCATTAGGGGTTGCCACAGCGGATCATCCGCATGTTTGATTTGGCACATGTTTTTTATGATGGATGCCCTTCCTAACGCAACCCTTCCGATTTATCTGAGGTTGGGACCGACACTAAGAGTGCACAAGGAAGCAAAAACAAACTCAAGAATTATGGTTCCCCCCTAAAAAAAATCAAAACAAGTTAGGGTATAATAAAGATAGCGATCATAAATAAACTAACAAAGAAATACACTCAAACAGGGAAAAACTCCATCCTTACCATTCTCCTAAAGATATACCCATGTTTTTACTCTGCACATGTCCAAACAATCTCAATCTCGCCTCCCTCACCATGTCCAAACCATCTCAATCTCGCCTCCCTCACCTTGTCTCCAAAACATTCTACATGCACTGTCCCTCTAATAAACTCATTTCTAATCCTGTCCATTCTCGCCACTCCCAATGAACATCAACATGTTTATCTCTGCTACCTCCAGCTCCTCCTCTTGTCTTTTACTCAGTGTCTCTAAACCATACAACATCGCAGGTCCCCCCACAGTCCTATAAACTTTCCCTTTCACTCTTCCAGAAACCCTTCTATCACAAATCACTCTTGCCACTCTTCACTTCTATAAAACACACTCTCCATTAGTTAAAATAGTGGTGGCCCATTGGTTGCATCTGGTGGACAAAACATCAACAGTCCCAAAATGTCCAGACTGACACATAAGTACATGTAATAAAAAAGAAAATAAACCTAAACTAAGATTTCTAGAATTTGTTTTGAGTGAAAGTACACCCTCCGAGTTTTATAGTTTTATGCATCAAATCTGTCAGCATTCAAACTGGGGTCGGTCAACTGCATAAGAGGCAGGAGCTGTAACAGTCAAGTAAATGTGCAAACTGAAATGCAAAGATGTTCAGAAATGGCAACGTTATTCATTAGCCTCGTATTTTGAAAGTCTACCAAAAATCAGAACTTAAATACACACTGTTAACCAAACTCAAGTGGAAACAACGATTTAATGACAGACTCTGAAACACTGGTGACACAGTGGTTAAAAAAAAAAAAACAAACACAAAAAGCCAGAAATCCAGCCAGAAACCCCCAGATCCTGACAGAGCCTCCTAATAACATTTGGCTCCTGAGGCACAAAAAATGTCCTTCTGGCAAGCTGGGCCAGGGCAATCTGAGAATGCTCCTTGTGATCCCTGTCGGGCCCAGGTAGTGACAAAGGTTGCAAGACCAGAGGATAAGTGACCATGATGGCGAAGTCAGAATGAACAGAGAGGACAAAGGAGGGGGTGAAGTGATTAGGCAGCAACGTTTTAGGGCAGAGTGGGCGGAAAACATTTTTACTAAGGTGCGAAGACAAAGCAGCATCCTCAAAGAAAATTGAAGTGAACCAATGGTGCTGAGCCTGGGTAAAGGCCTCATCAGAGCTCGAAAGCTGGGTGATGAACTCGTAGGGACTTGAAAGCTGGACGGTGTATCCAGAGCAGCAGGCATTCTGTGCCTTCTAGATGGTTGTGGCCCACTCAAGGGTTCTTATGGTAATGTCAAAGGCGACTGCATTAGAGGCAGGAGCTCTAGCAGTCTGCCACAGGGAGGTGTGCAAACCCAAAAGCAGAGAAATACTTTAAAATGTTTTTTTTTTTATCTTGAAAGTGTGCAAAAAATAAATAAATCAAAAATACAAAAAAAAGACACAAAGGCAAGGCAAAAATAAATGTACAACTCTTGTAGCCGCAAAATCTTAAATCAGCTTAAAGGGGCAGGAACAATGGGTTCTTACTCGTCACAGGACGAGTAAGAACCCATTGTTCCTGCCCCTTTAAGCAGTTGGTTGGTTCTTGTATTCTATAACATTGCAATTGTAAATCCTTAACTTGTTTTTCCTCAAACCTTTAACACAAGCATTTTTCCCAAAACAGAAAGACGGTAAGAAAACCATTTCCCTCTTGTCTTGAGAGAAAAAAAAAAAAAAAAAAAAAAAAAAAAAAAAAAAAAATAAAAGCAGATGACTTCAGAAAAAACAAACTTTGGAAACAGACCACACAACATTACAATATGAACAAAACTGGTACCTTAAAAATACACAGAGATAACAAGTTTCAGGTGGAATAGGAGCTAATGAGGTACTCTAAAACTCTCTGATGGCACCTTGTGGGGAAAAACAGGAAACACAAGTAAAGAAAAACTAAAAGCCAGAAATCTAAACAGAAACTCACCAAATCGTGACAAGAATGAAATAAAAATCAACTACTTCTATGACCTGAGAAACAACTTTGCATGGCATTACACTATATCATTATTTATTTGTCAAAAATAAAGCTACAATGTAAGAATTGTGTGAGGCTTTAAGAGCTTAGGAGTATCCACATGCTGCTAATGCTAGTGCAGCGTTACTGAAAGTCAATGCATGTAAAGCTGCCAGAGCTGACAATATACCAGAAAGGGTACTCAAGGCATGTGCTAAGCAACCGATGGATATCCTCACAGCCATATATAACACCTCACTGAGCCAAGCCATCGTACCACCTTCTTTCAAAACCATCACCATCATTCCACTTTCTAAGAAATCTCCAGTATCAACACTCATTGACTACCTTCTTATAAACACTAACTTCTATTCTGATAAAGTGCTTTGAAAGGCTGGGCAAAGACCATATAATCTCCAGACTCCTAGCAACACTCAACCTACTACAGCTTGCATACCACCATTACCAGGGCAATGATAATGCCATATAAACAGCGATTCATTTTACAGTGAACCACCAACATCTGGTAAAGAAACTTAGCTTATTAGGTATCGACTCACCAATATGCAACTGGACTCTGGACATCCTCACAAAAAGACCCAAGATGGTATTTTATTGGTTATAACTCCTCTGAGATTATTAAGATGAGTACTAAACCATAACCCTGTTTTCCGGGCCCACTATTGTTCACCTTGATGACGCATGACTGCTGTGTGAATGTGGCGCGAGGGGTGTGGTGTGGGGGCCTAGGGGTGAGAGCCGGATGGCTCGTCACACCCAAGCTCAACTTTATATACTTAACCTACTCGACTACGCCACCTGGGAGGGTTACACCCAGGAATTAGGAGTAAACCCCAGAGTTTATTAGATCACACAAGTTCGATTCCCTAATTAATAAGTGTAGGCAGGAAACGTGGGCATCGTATTAAAAAAAAAAAAAAAAAAAAAACAATTTATTGAAAACTTTACTCTAAAAAAATAAAACAGAGAAAATGTTCTCACTGGTGAATACGGTCCGGTGACAATTACACAAATAACAAAAATAAACAGACAAAATATTAAAACAACAAATTTACACAATTTCCAGATAAGCCAAACAAAATAAAATAATTAGATACAGGGCTGGGGTTACCCACCGGAGTGATCAGCACTATTTAGCAAAAAACACACTTCCCCACACACACACACCTCACAGTGAACTCAGAGCACCCACTCATACACGTCAAGTGTCGCACGGCAAATGTAGAAATAGCACCACCAAAGACCTTTCACCCGTGGGACCCCAGCTCCTGAAAGAAACCAAAAGCAAAATAAATCTCAGACAAAGATGAAGGAAAAAGCGAATTAAGGTCACAATTCCACCGTAATACGATGGACGGTCACCGAAGCACAATATGATTCACCATATATACCGCTTAAAAAAACACAATGAAAGATTTTTAATAAAGTTTGGGGGAAGCAAAACTCAAAAGGAGCAGCCGCATCGTCCTTAAGGCAGCCCCGATACTTGCACGTTGCTCGACCCCACAGTAGGCCAGACAATACCGGTTAAAAACAAATCACAAAAGCCAAACGGCAGCAGCAGAAGTCCCCTTTTAAATAGTTGTAAGCCAAGGTTGTTCACTCTGCGCGTAGCGAGAGAAAGGTCAAATCGCAGCAATAATCACCCAGGACGAAAAAAAAAGGAGGATCCTATAATACAAACAATGATACAAGATATAAATGACAAGTAATTGCGCAACTACATGCTGTAATTCCCCCTAACAAACCGAAACAACTTACCAAATGCGGATAGATACGTTACTGAGAATCAATTCACCGCTCAGGATACGCAGCCTTCAAATAACCTGCTGTTAAACTGAAGTTCAAGGACTGCACATTACTCACGCCTCCTGACACGCGTTAAAGCTAAACATCTTCCTCATACCTGCAGGGAGGGCAATAAACAGGCTAAGGATACACAAACGAGCCATTAGTGCAATGAGCAAAGAAAAACGTATTAGCCAACGCTACATACTAGCAGCACATACCTGAAATGACTTTAGCAACCACAAAAGGGGAGGATCCGGGCGTGACACATGCCAGGCGCAAACCAACCCGCTCTAAATAGTGCCTGCTCGCTACTGGTTGGTGGTCAGGAGTGTCAATCACCACCTGAACCTAATTCATTCTGTCACACTAAGTTCAACACAAACCATATCAAGTTTGCAGATGATACAGTAGGGGACTTCTTCAATAATGATAAGTCAGCCTAAAGAGAGGAGGAGAATCAGCTCATTGTCTGGTGTGACAACAACCTGACACTATTAGTCAACAAGACAAAAGAAAATCATTGCTGGCTTCAGGAGGAAGCACCACGCCTCACCTCTTTGGTACCGTAGCTGATTCAGTGAAAAAGCACCAAACTCTTGGGGGTACACATCACAGATCTCCTGACATGGGCTACAAACACCAACTTTCTTGTCAAGAAAGCACAACACTTGCACTTGCTTGAGTACGTGGTGTAAGGATGTGGGGGACGGATGGGTTCCCTCTTGAATCTTCCCTATTAATTGAATGTTATCACACTTTAATTTTGTTTTTGTATGTGCTGTTTTTAATGTATTGATTTTAGAATTTTTTTTTTTTTTTTTGCGTTTGTTCTGGCCTTTTATTTACAATAGAAACTGTTTCATTAGTAAATACGACATTTATTAGTTAAGACAATTTAAAATATGTAAGTATGGTAAGTTAGGAAAAAAGTATAGGAATAGGAACAGTTTGCCATCATTTATTGTAAATAATCTGCTTAATGATTATTATTCATAGAGCAAAAATAGATAAATAAATCAATCAATCAATCAAAGAAAAAGTGTTACGAAAACAAATCATGGAAATGGCAGTCATGTCATAGTAATCCACAGATCTGCATCTTCTGTCATGAGGGCATGACTAAGAGAGGAAATGAGAGGAAACTGGATTAATTCATTGCAAATTTGAATGAAATTGCTAATGTTCTAAAGTATTTTATTTTTTTACTTTTGGAAAACATATCAATGCACAGTTTCCTGACTTTGACAGACAGAGATGGACCTTGCAGTGCAGGTAGATCTTGTTGGAGAAGCCGGTGAATGTGAACATCCTGAATGAGAATTGGCTGACTGTGGAGTTGCCGTTCTGAAACACCTTCAATGTGTCATCATAGGGGCGTGGACACTTGGAAAGAGGATGAAATCACTTTTCTGTAAATGCTATGAAAATAATAGTCACATTTTTTAGGCTGTGTGTTTATCACCTACTCGTTAATGATCAGATCCCAGTGACCAGTAATATTGACATTACTATTTGAAGACAGTGTAGAAGAATTATTCATTAAAATAGGGACAAAATATTTGTTCCTAAAGCCAGCCTGGAAATGGAATTTTGTTTTTAAATAAAATTGATTTCACATCTTACAGCAAAATACATGAAAAGTGAATTTCCAGTTATTTTTAACAGTGCCAATATATGTGCCCATCGTGGAGTCCAGAGGCCGAGTGCCGTCCACAGCGGAGAGCAATGGCCGAGAGACGCCCTCCACGGAGACTTAAAGCGGAGCGACGCCCAAGGCAGAGACCGGGAATGGACCCACGCCCTCAGTGGAGACTGGCAGCTGAGCAACTTCCTCTGTGGTGGTCTGGAGCTGAGAGGCGGTCACCATGGAGACCTGGAAAGGCGTGACGTCCCTGGCGACGACCTGAGGCTGAGCAATGACCACCTCGGTGACCTGGAATGGATTGTCGTTACCCAGGAAGGTCTGGAACGGAGCCTCATCACCCACGGGGACCTGGAATGGAAAGACAACCCTGGTGACTACCGGAGGCGGGGTGTAGCTCTTAACGGGGCTTACCGGCTGGAAGACCCCCTGGATGGAGGCTGGAGATGGAGCGACGCCTATGACTCAGAACAGAGGCTGAACCGTGCCCTTGACGGTGGCCTGAGGATGAGCCACGCCCTCAGCTGAGCCCTGAGGCCAAATGACGTCCTTGAGAAAGCTCAGAGGCTGAGTGATGACCTCAGCAGGGTTCATCGGTGCAACGTCACCCTCCGGGGAGCTCAGGGGCAACACGCCACTTTCCTGGGAACTCCAGAAGCGAGACTTCGTTGTGGGAGGAGCTCGGGAGCGATACGTTACCCGAAGGAGGAGCTTATAAGCGAGACGTCGCTTTTAGAGGAGCTCAGGAGTGAGACGTCGCCTATGGAGGAGCTCGGGAGCAAAAGTTGCCTTCGAAGGAGCTCGGGGGCAAAACGTCGCCTTCGCCGAAACCTGGGTCTGTGGGGTTGCCCTTAGAGGTCTCTGGGTTTGCGACATCCGATCTGGTGGGTCTGGAAATAGCCTGTGGCTGTCTGAGGGTCCTTGGATGGCGATGGAGCTTTTCACAAGGCCTCATCCACTGCATCTTCCTTGGAGAGGTCCAGTAATGCGGGGGTGTTTCCCTTTAGACCTGGGCTGGTGTTTTCCCACTCTGAGGGCCTTGCGACTGCCAGGCCATCCTTACATGCTCTTGTAGGGTTGATGTCACCTCCAGTGTGGCTCTGGGATGTGGTGTCGCCCGGAGAGGGACTCGGAGGCATGACTTCGCCTTCAGGGGAACTCGGAGATGTGGCCTTGTCTTCTGAGATACTGTGGGGCGAGCCGTCACCTTCAGGGAGCCTGTGAGGCGAGCCGTCGCCATTAGTGGAGCCCAGGGGCAGCGGTTTAACTTCCCTTTCGCTGATTTGTGTGCTCGGGGACCCCTTGGGCGGAAAGTAGCTCTCTGGAATGCTCTGGAGCAGATAGAAGCTCGCTTGGAGACCCTGGAGTGGAGAGGAGCTCGCCTGGAGACCCTGGAGCAGAAAGGAGCACTCCTCGGGACAGTGGAGCAGAACGGAGCACTCGGGGACTCTCTGGAGCGGAACGGAGCTCTCAGGGACTCTCTGGAACTAAGAGGAGCTCTCTTTGGAGACCTGGAACTGGGAGGAGCTCTCTTTGGAGACCTGGAGCAGAGCTGAGCTCTCCTAGAGAACCTGATGCAGAGCTGAGCTCTCCCGGGGGACCCTTTTTTTCCCCCCTGTCCACCTTCTTTTTTTTCCCTTTCTTTCTTTTTTTTTCTATATTTTTTTTTTTCCGGGGTCCGCTATTCTGTTACCCGGCAGATATGGAGGCAGAAGCTGGAATAAAAGCACACGTGTTTATTAAACAAAAGGCAGAGCCAACACAAAATACCTGCAGAGATCGGGATAATACGCCCAAAGGCAGTCCATTAATAATATCTATGGTGCGTTATGGAGGAAGCACAGAGGCAGCGATGGAGAAGTGTCGGTAGTCCGAGGTGCGCTGGGGAAGGTAAACGCAGCCGTGGAGAGAGCAAAAAGTCCGGGAGGAGAAGGTTTGTAGCGGGAGAAGCATACACACTAACACATACCACCAAGAACCTACAATAACGGACAGGGAGTGTCGGTGAATGTGGGGTTTTTATAGGAGCTGGGGATGACAGAGTGAAACGAGCCCCAGGTGTTCCCCATGAAGCCGGATTGCGAGTAGCTTCATGCGGGCGGGGCATGCACGGGAGAAGGAGCGAGGTGCTTTGGAAAATGCCAAAGTTTGACAGCCGCCAAAGGGGGCGTGGCAGAGGAATTCCCGACAATATGTAACCGTGAAGCATTTACCATCCACCATTGTTGGATAATCGAAGGAATGGTCTAATAGTTCATCAGAATGTAAGACTGGCCTTCATGATCCGAGACCAAGACGACTTGAAATGTTGCTTTCTGACAGAGAATAATATTTTAATAATATTGTGTGCTTGTATATAAAAAATTAAGATTGAATCATTAGTTTCAACTCTCACCTGATTAAACATTGATTTAACTAGTACATTGGTCCAAGTGGAAACAAAGACTCAAGAATCAGAAAAGTAATCATCAGGCAACATTTTGTTTGTTTCATTGTTGGCTTGAGCTATAAAAGACCCGTTTGTCAACTGCTGGTAGGTCCAGTTTCCTCCGTTGTTAGCATCCAGATCAATACACAGTGGAGCAATAATGTTCTTGCCAGTGGTTGTGATGATATTTCTTTGAAAATATGGAACGAAGAAAGCCACATAACTATCCATACTCAGCTGAAGGAGAAAAAAAACAATACAAATCATTCATCTCCCCCCTACAAAACGAGACCTAAAAATGTCCTTGAATAAATGAATTAATGAATAAATGATAATTATCATATACATTTGAATATGTAATTATGTTCAAGATTATGCTTTAAATGTAAATGCAAGTAAACATGTGTCATGTGATGGGAAAAAAACAATGTTTAATTATCAAATAATAAAAATGTAAAGTATAAACTTAAACAATATAATCATATTTGCAAATAAATTCAATATAAAAGTCAACTTCTTGTATTTGTACTTACATTGAATTGAGAGTAGGTGTTCCCACCATAATTGAACGGTTGCTGCAGGTTGATTCGTACATAGTATCCATTTAGAAGTGAAATTTGTATCACGTCATCTCCCACTGGAAACAAAGGTCCGTTTGAAACACAACAGTAAACAATACAGAAAATCACTTATATGATGTTGCTTTGTCGCAGTAGTTCGACCGTGACTGGATAGACTCTTACTAATCTTTACTATTTAGCCATTGTATTTATGGCACTATTAGGTTCATAAAGAAAGCGAGGATTAGTATGTGATCGCATTGTTCTATGAGAAAAGATTCTAAAATCTTATGTTCATAGGTTTAATAAGAAAAAACTAATAATTTTTACAACTATATAATTACCATTCTTCCTACAAGGAGGGGGAGTTTTCGGATGCTAGCGGGCCCGCGACGCTGTTTGAGGACCTCTTGGAGGTAGTGACGCAAGCGGTGTCCAAGCTGGAGATAGCTTGGCCAGGTAAGAAGCAAAAGCAGCGCATACCCAAAATCACACCCTCCACGCCGGGGCATACCGTTTTTCCCCAACCTCCACACCGAGGTGTCCAAACCTCAAATATATCTCTTTGGAGACCCCAAATACGGGTCAATTGTGGCTATGGAGAGATGCCCAGATACTCTTGCTAGCTATCTCTCCCCAGGTGTTGTGTCACTGAAAGCTCCGGTATTGCCTACTAGGCCTTTTGAATGCCACTTCTGCCTTAGGAGGTAAGGCTTACGTGGCAGCAGGCCAGGCTGCCACCACACAATGGGTGTGTTGCAGGATTACCAGGCCGACCTGCTGCAAGAGTTGGCTGAGGGTTTTAGCTCTTGGGCTGACGATGTTAAGGAATTACGTCATGTGGCGTACTTAACCCTTAGCATGGGTGTGGGCTATGGGTTGGCCTATGGCAGCTTTAGTGGCAACAGTAAGGCATCTGTTGTTCACCTTGTCGGATATTCCCGACAGGGACAGGGCTTTTCTGCTGAATGCCCTAAAAGCTACTTCTGGCCTTTTTGTTGACGCATTGGACGCGGTTCACCCCCACCCAGAGTTATGGAAAAAATGGCTATGGCCCCTAAGGCGGCACAGTTTCTAGTGGTTGGTCTCTTTACTGATGTAGTTAAGACCATCCTCAATTCCAGAGCTCCTTCCACAAGGAGGTCATATTCCACTAGATGGCAGCTGTTTTCCACGTGGTATGAGCACCACAAGTTTGACCGAGTCAACTGTCCAGTTGGGTCAGTTCTGGAGTTCTTACACAAACAGTTTGCAAAAGGTTTGGCCCCGTCCACCTTGAAGGTTTATGTGTCTGCTATCACAACTTATTGTTCCCCGCCAGCCGGGCAGTCGCTAGAGAAACGGATAAGACTGCCTTCCTTTTGGCAATATGCTCCCGTGAAAGGATCAGGGACCTACAGGCCCTATCTGTGGCCTGGTCTCTCCTGGAGTTTACTCTGGCATGGCCAGTCAGTCCTCTACTATAGAGCTGGGTATGTACTTAGGATCTTTATGGCTCCCACATGACCTGTCGTGTTGCAGGCATTCTGCCCTCCTTTCTTTCCAGTTCCAGACTAGGAGAAGCAAAGTCGACTGTGTCCCGTGCGAGCAGTGGATACATACCTCCACAGGACAAGTCCTTGAAGGAGGTTGGAGTAACTGTTTGTCTGCTATAGCCCTCATAGGAAAGGTTTTTCTGCCAATTAGCAGACTCTCAATAGATGGATTGTAGATGCGATTTTGGTTTATTACGATTCCTCTGGTCAAGGCTCATTTGACCTGGAGTATGGCGTCCTCTACGGCCTTATTCGCAGGGCTGGCCCTGCAGGACATATGAGATGTTGCGGGTTTGTCCACCCCATTTACCTTTTTCAGGTTTTACGACTTCGACATCAGAGCCACTCCCGGCTCCTCTGTCTTGCATGCTGGTGTTGCCCAGACACTCTAGGCTAGCTCTGAGGAATGGTCAGTATGGGGCGATGGTATACTTGTTCCCAAAGCATTTCGACGCAGCTCAAGTTCCTGAAAGGGAATGTGTCTAGGTTACGGATGTAATCCTAGTTCCCTGAGGGAACAAAACATTGCATCTCAGGCCATACTTCCTGCATTTTTGTAAACGCTAACCTACACCTTTCTCAAAAGCTAATGCCGCTACCATCGCTTCACCATTTGGTAGCTTCCTGGTTTGTGCAACATCACCCGCTGATGACATTACAACTTGCCAATTGCCCAGATTTTACATTTGACTCGGAACATAAACAACGCAGGGCGTTCCCAAAATGTTTTGACGCAGAACTAGGGTTCCTTCAAGGAACTAGGGTTACATCTGTGACCTAGAGACATTATTTGAGAACTACAGCTCGGCATTGAATACCATTGGTGGCTGGCTAAATCAGCAAATGCACAAAGTGAATATCTTCAAAATCTTTATTAGCATCCTTTATTAGCAGCCAGGAATGCTGGCAGTAGTGACTAAGTTCGGTGTCTGTAGCCATTGAGTAGGTCTGACACGAGTGAGAACGGAGGCTTTTACAAGGGGCTTGGTAACAAGAGTCACCTGTTTAAGATCAGGGGCAGAGCGACGTCCTCGGTGGAGATCATTGGCTGAGCGATGCCCACGGCAGAGTCCAGAGTCCGTGCAATGCCCATAGTGTGATAAAGAGACCGTGTGATGCCCACAGCAGAAATCTGGAGCAGAACGATGCCCTCGGCAGGGATCAGGAATGCAGTGACGCTTTCGGGGCTACCTTGGGGTGCGGCAGCTTGGAACTTGGGAGTGCTTTGTTGTCTTAAAAAACATTTAATGACGCAACCGGCAGAAAAACTGGACTTTTCTAAATATAATAATAAACGTGAATCCACTGTGTTGTTTTTGTTCATTTTGCTTGCTTGGGGGTTCGAATTTAGGGGTAATGTATTATGTATTAGCGGCCGAAGCAGCCCCTTTATAAAAGTAGTAGGTGAAGGTAGTAGATGGATGTGACCGGAGTAAACATCATGAGAGTCATGGACAGATGTGGTGAAAGGAATCCATTAGTTTTCCAAAATAAAACATCGTTCAGAATCAGATAATAAATAAAACAGAAATAATGTAAGTTGTGTATTCTTTTTGTGCAGCCCGGTACTAATTGACCCATGGACCGGTGCCGGTCCACGGCCGGGGGATTGGGGACCACTGCTCTACAGGACTCGTCCTGTGAAGATAAGTGTTCAGTGCTCGCACAGAATGCCTGCAGTATGACAGGTCGTGAGGGAGCCATAGGCACCATAGGTACATACCCAGGTTTCGGGTAGAAAAAACGCACTGGCTATGAAATAGGGCCACGGACATAGCCTGCACATCCCCAACACTCTTCAGTAAGGAAATCACCATGAGGAGAGTGGTCTTCACAGACAGGTACCTAAGGGTCACTTTAACCAGGGGCTCTAAGAGGGGCTCAGATAGAGAAGTCAACACAACAGCCAAGTCACAGACAGGCACTCTGGGTCACGTCCCCGGCCTCAGCCTCCGGGCACCGTGGAGGAAACGTGTCACCAGATGGTACCGAACCAGTGACTGCCTCGCAGGTGGGGTAATATAATCCACAACTGCAGACACGTAAACCTTCATGGTTGAAGGAGTCAACCCCATGGGAAACAAAGTCTGCCCGGCCAATGAGGTGCTACCAGGAGGAGACATGCTCCTTCCCAGCAAACTCTTTTCAGAACTCCAGAGAGCAGCGTGATTGGGGGAAGGCGTACAGTCGTAGCCCATGGCACCATGGCATCTAACCCTAACGAGGCTGGTTGAGAGAGAGAACCAGAAAGGACAGTGTGAAGTCTTTTGAGTCACAAACAGATCTACCTGGGTTCTGTAAAACCTCTGCCATATCTGCAACACCACCTTGGGGTGGGCTCTCTATTCCCCAGGCCACGGCTCTTGCCTTAAAAGGGTGTTTGCTCTCCAAATCAACTGCCCCAGGATATAAACAGCTGTCAGTGAGAGGATTTTTGCCTGGGACCACAGGAGGATCCATCACACCAGGCTGTTTATAAGGCCGAGAACGGAGACCCCCCTGGTGGTTGATAAACACGACCACCACTGTATTGTCCTTGTGGACCAACACATAGTGGCCCCTCAGGTCTAGGAGAAATTGTTTTAGACCAAGAAACACAGCCATCATCTCCAGGCAGTTTATGTGCAATGAGAGGTGCGGCCCATGACACAGACCCAGGGTGGATCGGGCAGTCATAACGGCCCCCCACCCCGTAAGAGTTGCTTTCATCGTTAGCATTACGTGACGACATGGAGTTCCCAAGACATGGCCCTGGGACAGGAACTTTGGTTCTCTCCACACATCCAGGACCTGCCACTGGAGGGTTCTCATATGGAGGAGGGCAAGTGAAATAACAATGGACACTGCCACCATGAGACCCAGCAGCCTCTGGAACTGCTTTACAGTAAGGGACTGGCCTTTTCTTACTCTCCTGAATGCAGCGAGGATAGCTGAGATCCAGGTGGGAGACAACCATGCCCGCAACCTGGTCAAGTACCACACCATGCCCAAGGAGGTGGTTCTCTGCCATGGAGAAAACACACTCTTCCCAGCATTCAGTCTTACCCACAGCTCCTTTATCCAGCCGAGAATGACATCTTAATGCCGGACCACCTGAAGCTTTTATTGAGCAAATATCAACCAGTCATCGATATAATTCATAATGCGGATGCCCCGAAGGCACAGCGGGGCCAGCGCTGCATTCATGCATTTTGTGAAGGTGCGTGGTGAGAGTGCCAGGCCAAATGGAAGAACCCAGTATTGGTAAACTTCGCCTCCGAAAGCAAACCTCAGGAACCTCCTGTGTGCGGGAAGGACAGCTATGTGGAAGTATGCGTCCTTTAGTTCGATCGTGACAAACCAGTCCTCAGACTTGACTTTGTGACACAACCTCTTTGAGAGTGAGCAATCTGAACCTGAGCCTCATGAGTGAGCAGCTCAAGAAACACAGATCTAGGATCACCTTCCTTCTTCGTAACAAACAAAAATACGGGGTGTAGTAGCCTGACTCTCTGACCGAGGGGGAACCCGAGCAGGCTCTGGTCCCACCACGGTGGGACATACGCCGTTGAACCAGGGAGGTGTAGCAAATTTAGCTAGCAAAAAGGGAAATATATATAAGTAATTATAATGGGTTATAATTACTCCTAAATATTTAAATTAAGTTGTTGAATTGACGGTTATGGAGTTGACGGTAATGGAATTAATGTTACACTTATTTGGTCTGTTCCTCTGCCGAACAGACAGTATTATATTTTATTAATTCAATAAAAGGGGTATTTCTATCATATTTTATATTTTCCTAATTATATTTAGTTTGAATCATTATTACATTGTATGACATATGCAAACAAATTACCAATGACACAATTAGTGATGTTCATGTGTGTGTGTGTGTTTCATATACTGTGTTGTCCTTTAAGTGGAGTTAACCTTTAAGTATTCGGTTTGCATATGTTATTTAATATTCTCAGGTTTAATTTGTAAAATATCATTGGATGATGTCACTTCCTGTTTGGTCACTTCCTGTTGGATCCCTTCCTGCTAGTTTTTTGGTTCAGCATGTAAAACAAGAAGATCGTTTTTCTCTCTTTAGATAGGAAATGGGATGTTGTAAACTGTTGTTTGCTACGTGTGTACAAGCAATGCTAGTAGCTTGTGTTATTGCTTCAAGTGAATTGGTGTTAGTTGCTTATAATGGTGTGTTTATCAAAACATAGGCTCTAAATGTTTTGATATTTCATTCTATATTTTATGTAATGTTTTATTACAGTTTTCACCACATGTTAATGAGGAGGTCACAGTAAATGGTTAACCTTACTACGACTCTGTCTTCATTGGCTACTTGGTTTATCTTGGTGTTTATTCAGAGTTCCAACACACTGTACGAGAACACTACATATACAGATGTGATCATGCACATGCAAGGGCAGTGGCAGCACACAGACAGTCCACCATTTCATAGAAGGATCAGACAGATAAAGACACAGTTCCACAGACTCTGCGATTCCTACCCGCACGTGAACCTGGACCTCAACTGAGGTCTTTCTACTCTCATTCTCCATTTAGTCAACTCTGTGCCACAACACAAATGCTCAAGCTGCCAAGTCAATAGCCAAGGGACGCAAATACAAATGAAGAGATGTAATCCTGAGTGAGATGTATCGCTACATTGGGCTTTTATTTTACATGACAATGGTAAAGTTGCCCTCCATCCTAGACTACTTGTGACAGAGCAGAATTTTCAAAGTTCCCTTTCCAGCAACAATTATGTCAAGGGACAGATACAGGAGAATTTCGTGGAATGTACACGAGTCACCCAGATGCAGACAAAGAAAACGACAGAATTAGGGGCACATCTAAACATGACCGTCTGTTCAGAGTGAAACCGCTTATGGACACAATCCATAAGACATGAAAAGCAATCTATCATCCTAGGAGACATTTAGCCGTGGATGAGAGGATGGTAGCATGCAAAGCTAACACTGGGATGACACTGTACATGAAAGCCAAGCCAACTAAGTTGGGGTTCAAGTTGTTTGTTCTTGCTGATTCCTCAGAAGGATACACCATAGACTTTTCTGTATACACAGGAAAGAACAACTTTCCCACATGCCATGGACTATCATATGATGCTGTTGTAAGAAAAAATGATGAGGACAACGGAGATCGTAATGAAGAACTTTATAACAGCATAGTAGTGACAAAATACACGAAGCACTTTGGGTTCATCGGAGTCAGAAAGAACCCAGAGCAAACTCTGCCCCGATATTTTATATTGTTCTTCCCTTTGAAGTATAGACCGGAGTTATTCTTTAAATGTAAATTAGATATAGGACATGCGTGAGGAAACAAAAAGCTGGGGAAGACCATTCTCGGGGCGGAGGTCAGCAGGTGGTAATCACCGGTATTCACACCTTTGCTGGTGCCGGCCCCCCGGCAGGTCAGGAAGGGGTATTGTGTAAATGATAATCATGGTCTCAGATACCTTTTGATTAGAAATAGTCATGGAAGAGAAGCAGTGGAGAGCAATTAGCGTAGCTGCTGTTTATGATATTACCAGCACAAGTTGATTATGTGCATGTGATCATATGTTCTGGAGCACAAGGTTATTATGTGATGTGTGTTATGTGTAGGCTTTGCTAAAAAGATATGTTTTTATTCTGCACTTAAACAAGTAATAGAAGGTGTGAAGAAAATATATGAGAAGGGAAATAAAAGGAAAAAAAAAGTATTAAAATAAAAATAAGAACAAATGAAAATAATAATAATAATAAAAAAAAAACACTCCAGTGAACCAGGCCGCAGGGGCTGCCACACTCCGGGTGGGGTAAGCCCTGTCCTCGAGCGGAGCGGGGAGACCGGAGGACTCATAAGCTAAAAGGATGGCATCCACTACCTACCTGCTTAACATCTTCTAGGATATCTTTCCTGTCAGGGCCACAGTAGACTAACTGCTGACTACCTCCATGGACTCGTCTTGTGGAGGTAAGTGTCCAATGCTCTCAGTGGACACAGTTGGTTCTGTATCTCCTGGCCAGGGGCTAGAAACGGTGGAGGGGAAAATGCCTGTAACACAACAGGTTGTGTGGGAGCCATAGGCACCTTAGGTATGTACCCAGGTTTCGTATACAGAAACACTCTGGCCATGCCAGGGGCAAATTCCAGGTGGGACGGGGCCATGGACAGAGCCTGCAGATCCCTGATTCTCTTCAGGGAAGAAATCGCCAAGAGAAAGGGAGTTTAACCGACAGGTACCTAAGGGCCACATCAGACAAGGGGTTGAAGAGGGGGCTCAGATAGAGCCACCAACACAACTGCCAAGTCCGATACAGGCACTCTGGGTCGCATCCCGGGCCTCAGCCTCCGGACGGCGCGGAGGAAACGTGTCACCAGAGGGTGCCTACCCAGCGACTGGGTGACATATGCCGGATGGTGGACACGTAACCTTCAGGGTTAAAGGGGTTAATTCTGTAGCAAACCGTTCCTGTAAGAACTCCAGAACTGACCCAATCAAGTGCTCACACCATGACGTGAACAGCCGTCACCATGTGGCGTACGACCTCCTTGTGGAGGGAGCTCTGGAATGGAGTTGAGTCTCTACTACCTCGGTAGAGAGACCAGCGAGGAAGAAATCTCACCTGGCAGGAATTCCCCATGGAGGGCCCTAGAGCAGGGACACCAGGTCCGCAAACCATGGCTTGCCTGGCCATCAAGGTGCTACCAGGATGAGATAGACTCCTTCCCACCGAACTTTTTCCAGAACTTCAGAGAGCAGCACGATCAGGGGAAAGGCGTACAGGCATAGCCTCAACCACGACTGTACCATGGCATCCAGCCCCAATGTGGCTGGGTGAAAAAGAAAGAACCAGATGAGACGGTGCAAAGTCTCCCGGGTCGCGAACAGATCCAACTGGGCCCTGTAGAACCTCTGCCATACCTGTTCCACTCCCTTGAGGTGGAGCCACCATTCCCCAGGCCTTGGCAATTGTCTCGACAGGGCGTCTGCTCTGACATTCAACCATCCCGGGATGTAAATGGCTCTAAGTGAGAAGAGTTTGTCCTGGGACCACAGGAGTACCTTTGGCACCAGCTTGTACATCTGGCGAGACCGGAAACCCCCTGTTGGTTGATTTAAGACAACTGCTGTATTGTCCGTGCAGACCAACACATGGTGGCCCCTTAGAAAGTGATTTAACCCCAAAAACACCGCCATCATCTCCAGGCAATTTATGTGCCACGAGAGATGTGGCCGGCTTCACAGAACTTGGGCGGAGTGGCCACTCATGACCGCTCCCCATCCTGTGAGGGAAGCGTTCGCCGTAAGCGTTATGCGACAACAAGGAGTCCCTAAGATGGGACAGAAATGTCGGGTTCCTTCCACACATCTAAGACCCGAAGGGCATGCCACGAAACCTTGATTGTACGATAGGGATTCCCTTTGGGGGAGAACCCTCTGCCCTGGAGCCATCACTGGAGGGGTCTCATGTGGAGGAGGCCAAGTGCGATTACACTGGACGCTGCTGCCATTAGACCTAGCAGCCTCTGCAACTGCTACACAAAGAGTGGCTGGCCTTCTCTTACCCTCCTAACTGCAGTGAGTATGACTTCGATCTGGATGGAAGGCAACTGTGCCCGCAACCTGGCCGAGTCCCACACCATGCCCAGAAAAGTGGTTCTCGGTACTGGAGAAAGTACACTCTTCACCGTCGTTCAGTTTGAACCCCAGTCCCTTCATGCAGGCAAGAACGACATCACGATGCCGAACTGCCTGGTGCTCTGAATGAGCTAATATCAACCAATCGTCGATATATTTCATAATGCGGATCCCTCCAGATCTGCTCCTTCAAATAAGAAAAATCTACTGATTAAAGGCTTAACTAAATGAATGTTTTTAACCTCGACTTGAATACTGAGACTGTGTCTGTGTCCCGAACACTGATTGGAAGGCTGTTCCAAAATGGTGAGGCTTTATAAGAGAAAGATCTGCCCCCTGATGTAGTCTTCATTATTTAAGGTACCAACAAATAGCCTGCTTTATACGTCAGAACTAGTATTTTATAATCAATGCAATATTTGATTGGAAGCCAGTGTAGACTGATTAAAACAGGGGTGATGTGGTTATATTTCCTAGATCTCGTGAGGACGCTTGCCTCTGCATTCTGAACTAACTAAAGCTTATGCACTTACTCACACACCCAGACAGTAAAGCATAACAGTAGTCTAATCTAGAAGTAACAAAAGCATGAACTAGTTTTTTTGCATCCTGTAACAACATCATATTTCTAATTTTAGCAATATTTCTAAGGTGAAAGAAGGAGATCCTGGTAATATTATTCACATTAACCTGAAAGGAAAGACTAGTGTCAATAATGACACCAAAGTCTTTAACCACTGTACACGCTGAAACAGAAACACCATTCAGAGGTGCTACGTAATCGGAAAGTTTGCTTCTAGCTACATGAGGTCTTAGTAAAAGTACTTCCGTCTTATCTGAGTTAAGCAGAAGAAAGTTATCAAGCATTCACTGTCTAATGTCCTTTACACACTTCTTACCATTGTTAAGCTGATCTTTCTGATCTGGCTTTGCTGAAATATACAACTGTGTGTCATCAGCATAGCAATGGAAGTGAATACCATCTTTATTAATAATTTCACCAAGAGAAAGCAGGTATAAAGGGAAAAGCATAGGGCCTAGAACAGATCCTTGAGGAACAACAAACATTACCTTAGAGACTGTGGAGAACTCACCATTTACATCAACAAACTGATAGCGATCAGTCAAATAAGACCTGAGCCAAGAGAGAGCTGTTCCCTTTATTCCAACAACGTTCTTAAGTCTAGCAAGTAGTATAGTGTGATTAATGGTGTCAAAAGCTGCACTAAGGTCGAGCAAAACAAGTAAAGAGACAAAACCCTGATCAGAGGCCAATAAAAGGTAATTTACCATCTTAACTAGCGCCGTCTTTGTGCTATAATGAGGCCTAAATTTCAAAAATGAAGATGAACTTTTTTTTTTTTATTCCCCCGAAATTTCTAGTAACGTTTCGCTCGTACTAGACAAACTCTCGCAAACCAAGGTTTTACTGTATATACATATTAAATTATTTTTTTTTTTTTGCCCAGAACAAATATTAGCTTCATAAACAGTAAGCTGGAACTTTATAATCATTTGAATACAAATTTACAAAACTAGATACCGTTATGACACAAAACCCAATTTATTTTTTAAGGGTCAGAGACAATAGAGAGCGATGAATAAATACATTTACAGAATTTTAATGAACAAGCTTTTGATTTTGTCGTTATTTTGTTGTATTTTCTTTTACACTTTTTTTTTTTTAACAAATGAATAAAGACTGCACATTAACACATTATATTAAGCACCTATAAAGTATAAAGCTATGAGTACCTTATATTTCTTTATAATAAAGTAAAAACTAAATGTAAAAGGGCTTATTCATAGCTGGAAATGGCCTACAAATCAATAAAAATCAAATTAAATCAATGAAATTATGCCCATTTTATTTCCCCACATTTACCATAGCACTTTGAAACCTACCTTTTACATTCTAAACAACTCGATTATGAAATTAGATTGCATTCAGTTTATTTTCGGTTCAGTTCTGTTTTTTTCATTTTGCAGTCCACGTTTTAGTCATATGACTTTTTGCAAGACATAACTGACCAACTATGGGAGATTTTCTACACTGAATCTGCAGTATGCTGTGTTTACTGTGCTATTATAGGGTCGTACTATGACGTAGTCAAAAGACACATTTTCATAGATCGCAGCCAAATCATACAGAGGCAGAACATGCTTATTGAAGTGAACACAAGGGGGTGGAATTGAGCGGTTTCATCAATCAGTGGGTTTGGCATACTGGTATACTGGTGAAAATCAGTGCTTGAATTAAGGGGGGGTGTTAAAAAAAACCATAAAACTTGACTCAATTCGAGCACTGGTGAAGAAACTGGTGAACAGACACAATGCCAATAAAACAAAAGGCAACAACAACAACAAAAAAAAGTGTTGGGGACTTTAAACTTAGCCTAAGAAGAAAGAAACACGTAGAATCTCACTGAAAATTCAAGCTGTTGTGTATTGGATACAGTTGCGTTACACTTCTAGCGACAACAATGATAATTCTGTTTTTTTATAAGTAATGGAAAGATATAAACCTTACATCGGGTACTGAAGGTATACAAATAAAAATGCGACACGATTAAATGCTTAAAGGATTTATCAGAAATGATTAGAGCAGTGAACAAACATACACACATATGACAACAATCACCTACAAAATATTATGGATTATGGACAATTAAAGAATTGTTTTTACATTAAATCAACATTTGCGATCAAAGTGTTAAGTGTTAGTTTCCAAGTAAAACAAATCAGAATTCCATGGAAATGGCAGCAGAGTCATAGAAATGCGCGTTTCTGCGTTTTCTGGCACGGGCTCCGTTGCAATTCTAAGAGCGAAAAAAGGGGAGGAAGGTGGAAAAAGAGCGGAAAAACAAATGAATGAAAATGTATTTAAAAAAATAAAAATAAAAATGTATACTTTCTTTATCTCAACTTTTTTGAAAACGTACCCGTGCACAGTTTCCTGACTCTTGCAGACAGAGATGGACCTGGCAATGCAGGAAGATCTTGTTGGAGAAGCCGGGGAACGTGAACATCCTGAACGAGAAATTGCTGGATGTGGAGACGCCGTTCTGCAAAACAGCCACTGTTCCGTCATTGGGGTTTGGACACCTGTAGAGAGAGAGAGAGACGGGGAAGAAATCACTTTTTGCAGAGAACTTGACTCACATTTCTAGGTTCTTTGTGTTTCACCTACTCGTTAATGATCAGGTCCCAGCGGATGGAATGGTCACTCTGGTTGAATGGCGTGGCCCAGCAGCTGTCCAGCACGA